>JBBPDC010157972.1:0-19324 GCA_037974485.1 Hemigrammopetersius urotaenia | reverse complement strand
AGAGACAACAACTTATCTCTTAACGTCGACAAGACAAAAGAGATAATTGTGGACTTCAGGAGGACACGCCCTGCCCATCTCCCACTCAGCATCATTCGTTTAAGACTAATTAAGCCCTCAGACATTACAGTCATTTTTCAGAACTGGACAGTGAAATATAAAATATACATAGTTTTAATACTTGGATGAAAATATTTTACTGTTATTTACTGCCTGAAGTATGGAACCCATGACTTTGCCAAGCCTCTACTGCTGCCCCCTTCATTTGCTTTGCTACATTTGTTTGTTTGTTGTCTTTCACCTTCAGTATTGTCACCAAAAACTCAAAAGCTGCTTTATTCCGTTGAAATCAGTTGACTGACCATTTAAAAACATCCCACTCCTTTACTTTGAGAAACTCTTGGGTTGATCTCATAGTATGTTTTGGGTCATTATCCATTTGCCCTGTAAAGCACAATCCAGTTTTCCAGCATTTAGCTGAATCTGAGCAGAAAGTACACGCTACAGAATTCATCCTGCTTCTTCTGTCAGCATTCACATTACCAATAAACACAAGTGACCCAATTCCATTGGTGGCTCTTCATACTTATTGTGTAACACTGCCTCCACCAAGTTAAACACATGGTATGATACACTTTAAGTGTGCACCTTTGGATAAACCCTTTGTATATACATTCATCAAGGCGTGTCTTGATAACACACATTTGGAAATGGCAGATATTGTGAAGGGGGTTTTCTTCACAGAGGAAAGAATTCTGCAATCATCCACTTGACTTCCATTTTTCAGAATGTAAGAAATTGTTGATTTGAGCATTCCTAGTGGTTTCAGATAACTCTTGTATGTTATTTTTAGCTTAATGATGACCTCCTTGTATTGACACCTTTTTGAACCTCACATTAAGTTCCAGAGAACTGCTACCAAATGCAAATTCAGTGCTGTAAATCAGCTCCATGAGTAATATCTACTTAATTTGTCATGGAATTATGAGAGATCTGACCTCAGCTGGTCATGAAGGTGCTTGTCAGACACATGTCCAACTATTTTTGAGCCCTGGAAAATGGTGGAACTTGGTGAAATATAGATGTAATTTCTGAAAACTCAATGCAGTATCTTTGTCAACCCCCTTCAATTAAAATTTCTATACTTCCAATAAATCTTGATTGCTTAATTTTAAATCCAGTGTGATGGAATACAGAGAGAAAATACAAAAATCACATTAATTTTCAAATCCTTGTGGACCTTTCTGTACATTATACAAATACTTTTCAGGAAAAGGATAAACAAAATCATGAAAGAGTGCATGTAACACTCATCCGGGATCAGTGAGCTGTACTTACTATCAGATGTGTGAGAGGAACTTGTGGTTGAGGTGCTCAGACTGGTTGGTTTGTTGACCACTGCAGATTTCGTTGTTATTGTTAGGCCTCCTACAGAGAGCAACCACAAGAGGTGAGAGGGTCCTTAAGACATAAAAATCCTCAACCAGATAGGAGTGTCTGTCTACATTGTCTACAGGTGCACTGTAGATTCCATTATCACTTTTCGTGCACCCATCAAGATATAAAAATCTATTCAAACGTGCTGCGATGATGCTTTTTTGCATGCTAGGACAACACTACCCTATATATTTAATGCCCAGTGTATAACACCGCCACTATGAGCGCTAACTGGTGACTGAGGGACGTGATCTGATAATGCTGTCAATAATGTGTGATGTGACCGTGCAAAACAGCGCCTGGTTTTTCTTCTGTTGTATAAAAATCTATGCAATATTGTGAAAATATATTACACATTTCTCACTAAAAGTTTAATAATAATAGTTGATTCCTTATCGTTTTTGTTTGCAAAGCGGTTTAAAAAAAATTCATTCTTACATCGGGATTAAAAGAATAAGATCTAAACAGGATATCATTTTACTAATACAGTGAGCAAAAGGAAATCTTGTATCTTGTAAGACTTTACTTCAAAGCCACATTCATACATCCTCTGAAATGGCATCTTCACATCTTCACTGTTTTCTGACCATATTTTCAACTTCTCTCAGCTGTAGGGAGCGCAGCAAACTGCACAACATACCAGAACATCTCTGGGACGATTCAATCAACATAAAATTACATGTTGATTACATGGGAAGGGGAAGGAGCATATTTTCTTTGACTCAGCAATTAACCTTTCATTTCCATATTCACAATTTTAAGTCATAAACATTAAAAACTGAAATTTCCACTCTACTCTAAAATCATTGAAGCATTTGTAATTTCAGAATCTTGTAGAGCTGGTTCTCTAAATTGTTACATTTATTTCTAAATAGTGCATGTGAAATAAATAATTAAAGGCTTTGACCTGTAATAAAGAGGTTGAACTTTGTGGAACTTTGTCCTGGAATATCACAGCTGTACCATCCTCCATCCTCTTCAGTCAGGTGTGAAATGAGTAGAGAGAGATTTCCTGGAGAGTGAGTATTAAACAGCTGAACTCTGTCTCTGTACTGATCACTCTCACTGGAAATCACTGGCCATCCATCACCGGTTCCTTTCTTCCAGGTGAGTTTTCTAGGTTTGGAGTTCAGGTCAGTGCAGGAACAGGGCAGCAGGACTGACCCTCCTGTGTGTGCTGTTACTTCCTGTTCTCCTTCACTGTTGACCAGAGAGCAGCCTGCAGAACACACATCAGTAATGTGAGTTTAATCACACAGTCTCTGTCTGATGATGTGATTACAGTTATTTTGTAGTAAATTTAGTCAGATGGCAGTTTAGAACTGATATTCTTTTTACATTAATAATCAAATCCTCTTTATAACAGAAGTAAATGAAAATTTTAACCAGAAAAATGCTAATAATCTTTGTGTACAAACCAGAAAACATGCTTAAGTTATTTTTGCATCGGATATGAGCTCTGACAATTGACATTTATGCAGACTTTTTTTTAATGAAACTTCATTTTGAGCAGCAACTTCTATAAAGACTTGAATATGAGGCTTTTCTGTAATCGGTGAGTACCATTATTCTGTTAACTTGCTCAGACTGTTCTCTCGAGTGCAAAATAATTCCTCCTACAGAGAATATGAAGAATACTGCCTAGCAAATGATTCCAGTTGAGTGAACACTGGCCCGAATGGCTGCTGCTGCTCTCCGTTTTTCAATTATTGTTTTACTGCAACTGTGTTGTTTTACATATAAAGTGTAGCCTACTCTGCCTACTTCTCATAACTGATTATATATCAGTTATGATGGGAGATGAGAGTGCAAACAACAGTGGGGTAAGTGAGATAGCATCCATGCTAGGCTAAAGAGCTCACAGAACAACCCAATGCTACAAACTAAGGGGCCGAATTCTTATAAAAATGAGAGTTATTCTCAATGGGCCTCATTCTTCATAGAAATCTGGCTTTATACCGACATTCCTGATGCAGCTGTCAAGCTAGCTGGGCTATTCGTCACTGCTGTGTCTGGTAAGGACTAAGGCAGTGAAGTGTTAATGTAAGGTAGTAGACGTGCTACGCCAGTAGGTGGCACCATTGCACAACACTACTACCCAGTTTAGGAGTTTCTGGAGGTTTTTTGGTCTCTCTGTGATTCCGTAGGGTCGATACTGATCACCATGTGCAAACTGCCTGCTGCGCCCCCGCGGGTTCCATAAAACACCCCAACACAACGCAGAGTCTCCTAGCCCCGGCGGTGTGGGTCGGAGGGAGAGCGAGGGCTACAACTTTGGTGCCGTGACCCGGATGGTGGCGCTGTAGGACCAAAGACAGACTTTACGACCAGACTTGCATCGTTATTGAATGGTGGACTGTGCACTGGAGTGAGCTGGTCATTTCTGTTAAGTCGCCATCTTGGAGGTCCGTCAGCGCATGGCCAGTGGCCTATATCCATTAAAGACTGTTGTGAATTTTAATTGCTGTGTTGTTAGAACAATTTTACTGTGATTTAAAGGGTATTTGAGTAATTGTGAAGGAACATTCAAATACTATGAGGGTTTTATGTCGTGTTTAAAACTGTTTTGTATCTAGCGAACTGATATTGAGTGAAATATCGAGTTGAAGACTCGGTGGGTACTGAAAAATTCTGTAGTTGAAGTGCCTTTGTATCTAGATTACCTTCCAATAGAAGCACACACATTTAAGAAAATATAAAATTCTAAATCAAAATCACATATATCATAGCTGGTAAGGGAACATCGGTTGGCATATACGCACTACATAATATACACATTCCATTATTACTCTGACATTTTTCCTACTTTTCACATATCCCTCATAACATCATGACACAGAAGTATGCAGAATCATTTCAGTTGCAGCCCCCGTCCGTGGCGACATCCAGCCTACGACCTCCAGCTGTGCCTGTACCCAGTGCTATAATGCCACATTCGCAACATAATTTCCCCTCACCCTCCATGAATTCACCGTATGCCGACCCATACTCCACCCCAGCCCATACAGTAAGACTGCCTGGTTCAGGGACTTCGAGGGAGGTGCCCCCGCGCTACCTTGACAACAGGCCCGATACCCAACCACTGCACCAGACTGACAGGTTGGAGGACACCCCCTTTCCCAAATCCAGTGGGCTTGGGCTCACTACCCCTTTATCTCTCCAAAGTACCCCACATAATGTTAACACACACACCAGTCAGTCAAAGGCCACCCCAGCCCATTAGGCCTAACCCCCAAGTTTATCCAAGCTATGCACATCACACCCCTGATCTGCAGCCCCTAGGGCCGCATTTTCAAACACCAAAAGTGGTGGACATCATTGTTGAGCCCGTTGTTACTGGATTGACCCCTCAAGTGCATTTGTCTGGGGTTATAGTTCATAGTGCTTCAGGTTTAGGCCCTAGTGGAACCACACCCTTGCTCCCACCCACTCCCCATGGAGTCCAAACTCCCATGGTCCCCATGTAGCATCTGACCATACTGCTACTAATGTGCAACTTGATCCTCCTGTGCCGCCCAGTTTGTACACTTACCAATGTGAGCCACAGTCACAGACCCCGGTTCAGGGCACAACCACCCACAGCCAACCTGTGGCAGCTTACGGTGGGTTCATGCAAACACACCAGGTAAAGAATGTTCCAGTCTTCACTGGAAATCCTGATTGCAAGGTTCTGGTGGAAGACTGGGTGCGTGACATGCAGTACCTTCTAGAGGCGATAGAGCTCCCCGCACACCTATGCTTTTCCATGGTTGTGCGACACCTGGGGGGTGAAGCCCGAAAGCTGATCCTTAACTTACCAGTTCATGAACAGACCCCAGAGAAGGCAATTGAGGAACTGAGGACAGAATATAGTGACACTCGAGGTTCCTTAGACCCACTAACTGACTGTTATGAGTGAAGCCAGAACCCCAGTGAGTCTGCTTGTTCTTATGCCATAGCGCTGGAGACAAAATTGAGAGCTGTGGAAGAGAAGCAGAGGGGAGGCAAACCTTTCCCCGACCGAGACAGTAAACTCACCTAGCAGTTCATGAGAGGACTCGCCGATGAAGAGGTGTACTTCAGAATTGCACCCATGACACCTAGGTTGCTGAGTTTTCTGAGTTGCAGACGGAGCTCTGTAACCTGGCGAGAGAAACCAAAAGGTTTCAACCCCAAAACAAAGTGAAGAAGACAGTAACTCAGGTGCATGCCTTACCTGAAGGAGGTGGAAGTGCGAGACCTGAGAGAGCAAACCGTCCCTCTGGAGTATCATAGCGGACAGAAATGGTAAAGAGGCTAGCTCTGGCTCAGGAGCAACAAATGGCCCAGTTGTCCCACCTTGAGATGAAAATTGCCTTGCTGTCCCCTACCCCCCAACCAGCAGTCCAGCCGTCATATGGGAGGGGAGTCCAAGGCACAAACTTCACCTGTTATCGGTGTGGGACGCCAGGCCACACCGCCCGAAGCTGCCGAGCAGTGCTGCCACCTCTGTGTTCGACTGGAGCTCCCCAACCCAACGTCCCTGGGGAGGAGCATCCACCGCAGGCTGCTCAGCCTTTAAACTCTTAAGGCCCATGGTAGCTGGGGAAACCATGGGCATGAAACAAGGACCCCGCCCATCAATAAGGCAGAATAGCGCTAGAAAAGTGGGAACCCACCTAGTTGGACCCAGGAATGAAGGAGAAGTTGAGGTCAATGGCATGCAGTGCAGGGCCCTTATTGACTCTGGCTGCCAGATAACTAGTATAATGCACAACTACTGGCGAAGCCACCCAGTCTTGCAGGGGTTAAAGCTAAAGCCTTCAAAAATACCCATAGAAGGAGCAGCAGGCCAGACAGTGCCTTACCATGGTGTTGTGTTTGTTGACCTGAAAGTGCTCGGGAAAGAGTATAAGGCTGTACCTACCTTTGTAGTTCCTGACTCCAACTATCGCTCTTCAGTCCCCCTTCTGGTGGGCACAAATGTCATACGGGCCTCCTAAGACCACCTACATGCCTCCTATAGCCAGCACTTTCTACACATGGTAAAGGAGAAGCACCCAGAGTGGCATACAGCCCTGCTGAGAGTGGCAAGCGCTGAGCAAAGTGAAATGCATGATATGGTGGGTCCTGTCATCTACACTGGCCGTAAAATGTGTACTCCTAGTGGAAAAGCAATGGATATAAGATGCAGAATTAAAGCTGGCCTTCGGAGGAAGACTTACACAGCCCTGATAGAAAGCCAGGCCTCGCTGCGGCTTCCCCAGGACCTCTTGGTTGCCGAAGTTCTTGTGGACATAAAGAGAGGCTATGCTCCAGTCCGTATGATGAATCTCTCCCAGCGTGCCATTATGATTAAGCCATTTACACACTTGGCCAAGACTGTTCTGGTGCACCACGTGGTTGAGTTCCCTGGTGAGGAACAGGATTAACCTGGGATGAGAAAAGCATGTCTCAGTCTGGGCCAAGTGGTGACAAGTTGCGTGGCAGACTTAAGTGAAGCGGCAGTACAGAACGAGTTCCAACGCACCTGCCTTAAGGAGTTGTTGGACAAGAATGCAGACGTATTCTCCCAGCATCCCATGGACTATGGTCACACAACAACTATACAGCACGAGATCCCATTGGTGGACTCCAGACCCTTTAGACTGCCTTACCGTAAGATACCTCTATCCCAGTGGCAAGATGTGAGGCGGCTGTTGACAGAGATGGAGGCAGCTGGAGTCATCCATCAGAGTAAGAGTCCATATACTTCACCACTGCTAATTGTGACCAAGAAAGATGGGTCGCTGAGGCTCTGTATTGATTATAGAAGACTCAACTCTTGCAGCACCAGAGATGCATTTCCCCTGCCGAGAATCGAGGAGGCCCTGGAGGCATTGGGTCAGGCCAAATATTTCTCCACCCTGGATTTGACCTGGATTCAGCACCCCCATGGGGCTTTATGAGGCAAACAGAATGCCGTTCGGTTTGCAAAACGCACCCTCAACCTTCCAAAGGTTGATGACTTGCTGTTTCGGGGATTTGAACTTTACCCATCTCCTCATTTACCTTGACAACATCATAGTCTTCTCCAAGTCCTTTGATGAACATCTAGAGAGACTACAATGAGTATTTGATAGGCTTAGGGAGCATGGCCTGAAGCTTAAGCCCTCAAAGTGCCAACTTGTGAGGAAGGAAGTGAACTATCTTGGGTCACTTGGTGTCGGCTGCCGGCATCAGGACAGACCCAGACATGATTAGCTGTGTAAAGGACTGGCTGAGGCCTACTAACCACAAGGAAGTGCAGATGTGCCCCCAGAACGTGAGAAGTGGTGGACAGGGGCCTGAGAAAGCTCACGTTGCCCAGGAAGAGGAGGAGTCTCCTGAGGGAAGGGTTGCTGGCAAAGAGGGGCCTAGAACTGGTCAGCCACTGGAGGCCGGTAAGTATGGAGATGTGGGAATGGACGCACTGCCTGCTATGACCATACAGGAGATACGGGCAGGGCAAAAAGAAGACCTGGTAATCAGTCCAATCCTGCACTTTAAGAGTAGGAATCAGAAACTAAGTCGTAGTGAGAGGATGGAAATCAGTGTAAGTGGATGCCTTCTTTTAAAAGAGTGGAGGAGGTTGGTGGTGAGAAAAGGGGTCATGTACCGTTGTGTCCAGGACTGCCACAGAGGAGAGGTGGAGCAGCTACTGCTGCCAGAGAGGCTGCATCAAGCGGTCAAAACCGCTCTCCATGATGATGCTGGGCACCTAGGATTTGAGAGGATGTTGTAGATGATTCGAGAGAGATTCTATTGGCCAAAAATGCTTCAGGAGATCAAAGCATGGTGCGAAAAGTGTGAGCGGTGTTGCTTGAGGAAAACTCCCACAGCCAACGTCAGGGCTCCGCTGGTCAGTATTCACACCAGTGTCCCCATGGAGATGGTTTGTGTGGACTTTTTGACACTGGAGACGTCCAAAGGTGGTATCGAGAACGTACTCATAGTCACTGACCACTTTTCTCGCTACGCACAGGTGGCACCATTGCACAACACTACTACCCAGTTTAGGAGTTTCTGGAGGTTTTTTTGGTCCCTCTGTGATTCTGTAGGGTCGATACTGATCACCATGTGCAAACTGCTTTTTTTCCTCAGTTGGCCATATCGACCCTACAGGTAAGCCACGTTTTTAGAGCTGGGAACTAAAATGTTAATTTCTCTAAAATGTTAGTATTTTTTGGTTGGCTTTCTTAAGCTAAGTGTTTATTGGGAGTGTGAGAGAAGTTGTAATGGATTTGTTTTTTTGTTTCTGTCTTTCGTGTACTTATATTTTTGGTGAGAAAATGAGAGTTTGGAAATGCCTGCTAATGCAGTGCTAGAAGATGTTATTCTGGGGTGAATCAACCTGTGTTTTGAGGGGTTGTACTGTTATTTATGTGTCTTTAAAAATGTTAATACTCAGTTGGCCATATCGACCCTACAGGTCTGTGATGGTTGTGTCTGGAAGTGAATAAATGGTCCTGCTACCATCGAACTGGGAATTCGAGTCTTATTTCCTTTCCTTGTGTTGCCCCTCCCTTCCTGTCTGCTGCGCCCCCGCGGGTTCCATAAAACACCCCAACACAACGCAGAGTCTCCTAGCCCCTGCGGTGTGGGTCGGAGGGAGAGCAAGGGTTACATTAATAATGTTTGTTAATAATGCTTGGTGCACCTCAGACATTACTGAACACTTAATTAAACTGAAGTACAGTAACCCCCCACGTTTGCGTGGATCAGGAGTCGCGGAATCAGTCTAACGCAGATTTTTTCTGAGAACTGATAACTGTATGTGGAAATCCCCACAATAATGATGGCAGTGTTTGTCTTTAATGCATTTTAGTTCAAAATTATTAAGAAAAATATAATTTACTAATTTTATAACATAAATATTAACATAAATTCAGCTACATTTTCATACAAAATATAACTGTATAAATGTTTTTGTACCATCCAGAGAAGACTAGGATAGTGTGATTTCTGACAGAAATGTGCCACAGAAAATGTGCCAAGGCCAATGAATCTCAGTTTGAAAAAAAATCTTAAGCTAAAAACGGTCCCACAGACCTGAAGACCTTACAAGGGTTAATGTAGCGCAAAAGGCGAGATATGCTTATTGACCATGCCTCGTGTTTACAATTGTCTGTTACTTAGCAGGGGGCTGGACTGCGTGCTGTGATATGCCCTCACCAACATAGAGGATTTGCCTTACATGATCTTAAACCTAAATGTTAAATATGACCAATACATATCGCACTCTAAATGTGAAACTTCACAGTTATAAAGGGCTCAGTGACACCATTCCAATGACCCCTCGTTCGACTTGATTCGCATCAGGAGATTGGGTGTTATACTGTTCACCTCAGACAAAAGTAATGGGACACCCGGGCGAGGTGAAGAATACAACTCCGGATGACCGGCAAACATGGGGTCTTTGGAAAGGTGTCATCGAGCCCTATCTAACTGTGAACTCTCATGGAGATTCAGTCCATAATTTATGTCATTATCGGACCGATACCGATACAGAATATTGGATCGACACATCTCTACTTTAAATGGAGGGTCATTGTAATACAACTCCTGAAGCCCCTTAATAAGATGCACCCATCAATTAAAATGAAATTAAATGTTCTGGGAGCATATTTGTGGGCATATTTAGGGTTTACACCATAAAAAAGGCATTATTAGGTTTTTTTTACCACAACAGAACAACGTGTTTCTTCACTATACACGGGTGCTCTTGGAACGATTACTGTACAGACCCCCCCAATATTCAAAGGAATGGTGGTGTTTCTCACCACAAAGTACATCCCACAGGAACATTACACTAAATGAACCAAATGATGTTACAAATGACCTACAAAACTCTCATCCAGGTTGTGTGTTTATCACAGCAGGGGACGGTTTGACTTTCTACATTGCCAGGACAAAGTCTACAGTTCAGACAGTCACAGTCTGGCCAGAGGGAGCCATGGCTAAACTACAAGAGTGCTTTGAGAGCACAAATCAGTATCTGTTTATGCAAGAAGTCACTCAGGACAACACCACCTATGCCTTTTCTGTTTTAGGTTACACCAACTTCTGTTCAGACAGTGTTACCACTGATAAGAACACACACACAACAGGAAGCGCTGTATGAACAGTGATGTTGAAAAGCTTTTGAAGGTATGTAACAATGCCTTCCTTACAGGGGACTCAAAGCCATACTAAAGGTCCAGTCTGAGAAAAACAGAGAGAATGAAATGAAAATAGAGGAATACTTTAACAGCTCAGACACCTGTTGCATGTGTCAGAGCATAAAGTCCATCAAAGACTACAAAGGCAACAACAGCAGTCAAACAAACACATTTATTCCATCTCTACCTGATCAACTGAACTACTTCTTTAGATGGTTTGAAAGACAAAACAACCCAAGTTGCCATTAGAGGGAGCTCCATCACATCTACTGTAGAGCTGTAATCGGGCCCTAAAAGTTGGGCCCGGCATGGCCCAAACCTGACAGAATTGGGCCCAAGCCCGACATGTACATTTTGATGGACATTTACCAGCGCAACATTACTCAAATGTGCTAATGCACACAGCTCTTTTGCCTTTTGTCAAGAATTTCTTTCCTAACAAATTAAATGAAGATAAATTCTAAATTAAATTAGGCAATAACGGAATAAAGATAAAGGCTCTGCATCATTTGTTTTGATTTTCCCCATAATCCGGCTTCAACGTGAAGGTAAACAGCAGCGAAAATTTAAAAAAATAATACTGCCAACATTAGCCAACATACTCTCACAATATTATGCATTTAAGACTCAGTTAATATTTAATTATAATTTGAATCTTTACTCACCAAGATTAGGCTACATGTTTTTGTGGAGTAAAATTATTGAATCCACTGTAGATGGCTTAAGCCTGCTCCTGCGGTGATGGTGCGTCTAGCAGCACTAAACACACTTTCACTGCTGCTGTTAGTTGTCACGATCCCCTCCTGTTCACTTGTGAGTGTGGAGAGAGCACCAGAAGAAACCGCCATGTTGCACTTGAGACTTTTATTTACAGAACTCATACTGGCTCGAGGGCCATACAAAGAACAGCATAAACCTGACAGGAATACTCACAACACAACAAGGGTGAGGGGCTGACATAGACTGACAGACTGGAATATAAACAAACAGAAAGAAGGAACGGAAACAGAAAACCAGAACATGGCACGGCTACGCCAGTCCAGGCCGTGACATTAGTGCTAGTGGTTCGGATGCAACCAAATCGTAATTGCCAGAGTCTAGCCTCCGTTTCACCTCCTTAGCATCACCTGACCGCTCATTTATTGCGCAAGCCCAAGCCTGGCCCAAGCCTGTGTAAAATCTACTGTACTATCACTGCAACCACATGATGTGAGAAGAGGATTCTCACCAGCAGACCACAGACAGTTCTCACAGGTGAGAACTTCTCTTCTGTCACAAAACTTAACACTGGAGTACCACAGATTACAAAACAGAGAAAAGGTTGAAAAATCAAAAGGCAGGACTGAAATAACAATCTCATCCTCAACCAAAAGAAAACAAAACATCTGATCTTGGACTTCAGGAGACTAAAACACAAGGACAACCATTCAATCAACATCAGTGGTGAAACGAGACTGTCCAGAGATTCAGATATGTTTGCCATGCAGATCACCAGTTACCTGTCCTGGTCCATAAACACAACAACCACAGCCAGAAAAGGATTTCAGAGACTTCACTTCCTGAGGAGCGTAAGGAAACCACCACTTTCACAGCAGCTGCTGGTCACTGTCTACAGGTGCACTGTAGAGTCCATTATCACAGACTGTATCACAGCATGGTGCAGCACCTCTGAGAACAGGAAGGCTCTCCAGCAGAACAGTCCAGAAGATCACTGTCTCACACCGTGGAGGAAATCTTCAGAACCCTCTGGAAAGTGAGGAACATCTGCAGTGATCCAGCCCATCCCAGACACAACTGTTTACACTCCTACCATCTGTAAAGTGTGACAGAAATAAAGAATAAAAGGGTCTTACCTGTAATAATAAGGTTGAACCTTGTACGTGTACCTAGAATATCACAGGTGTACCATCCTCCATCCTCTTCAGTCAGGTGTGAAATGAGTAGAGAGAGATTTCCTGGGGACTGAGTATTAATCAGCTGAACTCTGTTTCTGTACTGATCACTCTCTCTGACTATGTCTTCATGTTTATGAGTTTTTCCGTTGTATTTCATCCAGGTGAGTTTTCCAGGTTTGGAGTTTAGGTCAGTGCAGGAACAGGGCAGCAGGACTGACCCTCCTGTGTGTGCAGTTACTTCCTGTCTTCCTTCACTGTTGACCAGAGAGCAGCCTGCAGAAACACACATCAGTAATGTGAGGTTAATCACACAGTCTCTGTCTGATGATGTCATTACAGCTATTTTGTAGTAAATTTAGTAAGGTGACAGTTTAAAGCTGTCACACTACTGAGAGAATCTAATCCTCTTTATAACAGAAGTCAAAAGAAAAAGTAAGCAGAACAGTGCTAATATTTTTAGCAACCTGCTAAAGTAAAGTTTGCATATAACATGAGCTCTGGTTTGAAAGTCATGCAAACATTTTATGAACATTAGGTCTTCAATTTGAACAGCAACTTCTATGAAGGCTTGAATTTGAGGCAAATGGCTATGGCTGCTCCACATTTTTTTGTTGTGTTATTGCTACTGTGCTGTTTTCCATACAAATAAAGTGTTGCCTACTTCTAATTACTGATTTAGTATTTTTTGTTTGACACACCTGGCTACTGGATTCTCCTCTCTCCCTTTACTGTATTTTCCACGTTCAAAATACAGTCATACACGTTCGTGTGTGAATTACAATATAGTCTATACACGGGTAACATCTGTATTTTACATTCTTGCACAGTGGGAGACAGCTGTTTAGTATAGACTACAAAATTCTACTAATGGCGTATAAAGCCTTAAATGGCCTTGCTCCAGTTGCTCTTGTGCCTGCTTTGGCAGATTGGCTGTGCTCTCCAAAGCACATGAATTCCAAGTGTCACTGGAAAATACTGATTAAATCTCCCATCAAGGGTTTGCAGATGTTGAGAGATAAGGCCAGAAAGTGCTTTTCCGTTTGAATGTTCACTGTACAGTGGAAACATCTCAGCTCTTCCCGGTTTCACAAAAGACTGCCAGAGAGTGAGTTTAGACTTGAAGCCATGCAATTTTCCTCTCTACCTTGCAAGTTCATTGAGGTGCTTAAAGATATCAGGTAGGTATGCGAGTTTTGCGTGCCATTGTGGATCTGCAATTAACTCTGCATACGCAGAATTCTCTCCCGTTAGGAACACTCTGAGTTCTTCTCTTAACTTGTACAATTGGTTCAAAACCTTTCCGCATGAGAGCCAGCGGACAGCCATGTCCAGCAACAAACTCTGATGCTCGACTCCCATTTCCTAGCACAGAATGGAAAAAAGACGGGGCTTTTAACTTCCAAGTTTTTAACTTCCAAATTAACAATGTCCACTGCCCTGTCCAGTACATCTGAAAGATCTTTCGGCAAAATCTTGGCAACTAGTGCTTCTCTGTGAAGGAAACAATGTGTTGTGCGAACATTTTGGTTTTGCGCTCTGATCCTGCTGATGAAACCTTTGGCACTGCCGGTCATCGCAGCAGCGTCATCAGTGCAGACACTGATGCAATTTTTCCAACTTAGACCTCCCTGTTTAAGGTACACGGTATATTTCCTCTCCTGCTGTTTTGTGTTCTCATGAATTTCTCCTTCATCAATAAATCTCACAAATCCCAAAAGTTGTGGTTGGCCACTGATGTCTGTCGATTCATCAACTTGCAGAGAGAATTTTCCACAAAGCCTTCTCTAAGAACACGTATTATATGTCTGCTGACATGTCATTAATACGCCTTCCAATGGTACCTTAACACTCTCTTTAGCTGCGGCAATAGTGTGGGGCTTTTTAGCCTTAGCTATTATTTTGGCTACCAGGTAGCTAGCCTCCAGTGCATTTTTAAAACTTTTGCACACTTCAACATCACCTGCTCCTGTCGGCTGTGTTTGTTTTCCAACGTACAAAATATGCCTTGCTTTGGTTGGCATGTGATGGGTGATTGGTGGTCATATGTCTTGCTGGGTACTATTGCCTGGTTGTACAGTTTCACACCACATAACAGGCACAGGGGAAGAGGGCATGACAGCTCGCCAGCAAAGCTGAATCCGTATGTGAGGTAATTGTCATCATTCTATCGTTTCTTAGTCTTGCTCAAGGTCTTTACCTCCTTCACTGAATGACCACACGATGAAGATTATGATGTTGAGGGCTGAGACTTGAATTGATCAGACTCCGGAGCCTTTCTTTTCAAAAACCTGTCCATGTTGCTGGCTAATTAACCACGACGAAACGTTACTATGACAATGCACCATGTCGCGTGTTGTAAAAAAAGTATTTGTCTACGTCATGCATGCTAGAAAATTTATCTGAAATGTTTTCTCTGATGTGTTGCCATGATTTACTTAACTGTGTGATAAAGATTAAAAAAAGGTGCAGAAATTTATATCAATTTCAGGATTTCATTTCTGCGGAATCCTGAGGATGCCAGACACTGCGCTATTATACAGCATTATTAGGTGTTATACAGTACTGTGAAGTATTATTTAGTATTGTCCAGTATTGTACAGTATTGTTTAGTAGTGTGCAGTATTGTTCAGTAGTGTTCAGTTTTGTTCATTTTTGTGCATTGTTGTTCAGTGTTATACAGTATTATTCGGTATTGTTCAGTGTTGTACAGTATTGTTCAGTATTCAGTTTTGTGCAGTATTGTTCACTTTTGCACAGTGTTGTTCAGTAGTGTACAATATTGTTCAGTATTGTTCAGTGTTGTGCAGTATTGTTCAGTGTTGTATAGTGTTGGGCAGTCTTGTACAGTATTGTTCAGTATTATTCTGTATTGTTCAGTATTGTACAGTATTGTGCAATATTGTTCATGGAGTGGAGTGAGATTGCGGTCCTCCATGTTGGTAGTATTGGTGCTGGGTTCAACTGTGGAGCCAGCAGCCTGTGGAGTGACAGAGGTTGAAGATCTCTGCTTTTTAATAAGCCACCAAAGCAGCTTTTGGTCTTATCAACCAGAAAATAAAATAAAAAAGAAATAAACATATGGGCTGTTTTAAGTAAAGAATGCGATAAACTGGTACAAAACATTTCTATTATTTGAACCATTCTCTCCAATTCTCCATTTTGTGACTCCGCTGATGCACTAAACGGTGGCAGAACTTTTGCAACTCTGATTCCACTCCAGATCACAGTCCTCCACTGTCCACTCCACCAGGTCCTCTTCTAGCTTCAATCTTTTGCCGATATCTTCAGAAATTGTGCTAATCAGTTTCACTGCTATTCTGATGCTATTCGGTTTAATACAATACCCTTAACAAAAATATAAAGGTAAACCTGTATTCGTACTGTACAGTTTATACTGAACTCCTGCAGTGCTAGAATGTAAATACTAATGTTACCCCTGTATAGACTGCACTGCAATTCATGCACAGACATTTTCTTTGGTAACACGCTGTCGTTTTTTTGTATAAGCAGGTGAAAACAGTAATAAATTAATACAGTATAATACAATAATAAAAATACAATAAAATGTACAGGGAATCTTCTAATAATTTTTACAGTTCAATAATTTAATGTTCATGAGCAGCATTTCTCATTCAGGTGCTTTAGGAGGAGTCATAAGTCTTTAAGACTTTCTGTGGCCAGTGTTTTTCAATCTATGTCCTTAAACAAACAGACCTTACATTGGTAGAAAAACGATCCTTCTTGACACTACGCACCAGTTTCTGAAGTAAGCCTGTAACCACGTTGACCCTTGATCAAGTTTCCCCATTAAAGACTTTGGAGTAGGGATTTGAAATGGTACATGCAGCATGTAGAGTCTGCTTTCTGGATTAAAGCCAGGAGAGAGCGGCTGCAAGCAATCAGAGCCATTATGGAGGCCAAAAGACCTACACTCGAGGCCTTGGAGGAGTCCTTACAAAGGAAAATGAACAGCAGAAGATGTAAATTAAGCCAACTTACTTTTAAAAAGAATGATCTGATGCAGCTATTGGAAAATGACTGCAATTTAGTAATAGTTAAAACTAAGATATCAATGGGATTTATTATGGGTTTTGAGGACTTTAGAGAGGCCAATAATGCAGTTAAAGAGCAATTTGTAAGCATGGGCTTAGAAGAAAACATGACATATGATCAACAGAACTGGTAAGATGCTGTGTTTTGTGACTTTATTGAACAAGTTGATGTGTGGATAAAAGAGGCATTTGTTTGTGCAAAAGAAATTAGAAAGATAGATGAAGATGTGTGTCCTGCTGATAGCATTTCCATGGCAGATTCGAGGCAGACTATAGGTTCTAAACGCAGCAGTTCTGTGCGATCCAGAGTATCCTCTAAGCATTTGAGAGTAGGGTTGGACAAAGTAACATTAATGGCCCAAGTAGCAGCACTGAGGGAGAAGCGGACATTTGAGGAACAGGAATTACATCTGAGAGCTGGGAGCCACTGCTGATGCTAAACTCAAAGTGTTGCAGAGCTGTGAAGGATCGGTAACTTGTGGTGAAGGCTCTATCATGCAGCTCCAGGCTTCACAGCCTCAAGTCACTTCCCATCAGCTGCAGCCTTTGCAGCCTCAAGATGCCGCCCATCAGCTGCAGCCTTCGCAGCCTCAAGTCACTGCCCATCAGCTGCAGCCTTCGCAGCCTCAAGTCACTGCCCATTAGCTCCAGCCTTCACAGTTGCTGTTCAGACAGAGATGAGTGGTACAGAAGCTCCTCTCAATGTACTACAGCACCAAAATGACAAATGAGTTTCTGGTAAAGCAACAAAGACTCCCTATTCTACCTTCGCAAAGCATCCCAGTATTTAAGGGTGATCCCTTAGACTATAGACTTTTCATAAGAACATAATTGAGCTCGGGGTGGAGAATAAGACTGAAAGCAAAGCAGATCATCCATACTTCTTGGAGTAGCAAACTAGTGGACAACCTAAAGAACTAATACAAAGCTGTCTGCACATGGATCCGGTGTTGGGGTATCAGGCGGCCAAGAAGCTTCTTAAAGAGCACTTTGGAAATTAATATAGCATGGCGGTGGCGTATATCAACAAGGCTTTGAGCTGGCTCGCGATCAAGCCAAATGATGGTGAGGCCCTGAACCCATTTGCCTTGCTTCTAGCAAGCTGCAACAACGCTGTGACAGAGATGGAGTCTATAGAGGAGATGAACAGTGTGGCCAACATGAAAGCGATAATCTACAAGCTTCCCTACAAGCTGAGAGAGAGGTGGCGAAGTGTGGCATATGAAATCCAGGAAAAGCAAGCTCAAGGCCAAAGTTTGAAGACCTTGTTCACTTCATCACTACTCAAGCAAAGGTGGCACTGCATCCATTTTTTGGTGAGCTAAAAGAAAGCACAAGGATAAATCTTAAGTCAACACACCCTACAGCAGAGAGAAGAAACAAGTCCATCTTTGCTACAGTTGCCATGCCAAAGAACCTTCACACAGAGCCTCCTAACACTAAAGGAGGCCCCAAAAGGCTCTCTGATAACAGGCTGTCAGATTCCCATGCCAGTGATGCCTTTGCCAAGCCCTGCCTGTTTAAAGCTGGGGCACAGGAGTTGGCAATGTGGTGAAAAGCTATGCTGTGAAATTTGCTCAAAAATCCATCCTACGGTTCTTCACTTGAAGACCAATGATCGGTCTACACCAAGAGATGTGATGCTTGAAAACGACCAGTGACAAGTGGCTTTGTGGGCATGACTAGGGAGCTGTGTGATGGTGCTGGGGCCAGAGGTGTGGACATTAGTCTTCCCATTGTTCCAGTCCAAGTGAAGGCTGTCAAAGGAAATGAAATGAATGAATTTCAAGAAATGAATAGGCTAAAGCCGCAAGGAAGAACAAGGGACATTCTTTTCCCAACAATGGGGAGTAAGAGAGCTGTGTCAACACATGCTGTGACCGGGCTGGAGGTGAGCAGTGTGGATGGTTGTAATTTCATACAGCAGCCAGAAGTCCTCACCCAAAAAGCTATACCAGCAACATCCCCAAGCAGGCTGACATTGACAGATGGCCATATGTCAAAGGGCTCAAAATTCCTGACCTGGTGTGGGCATAAAGCTGCTGATTGGCACAAATGTTCATAGGAGCCAGAAGAGGTAATTAGGAACATTGACGATGGGCCATACGCGATAAGAACCGCTCTGGGTTGGACGAGGAATGGACAGCTGCAAGAGGGCGACACCCTAACAAAAGCAAAATTACAATGGCTGGACAATCTGTGGCACCAACAGTTGAAAAACAATTTCCCAGAGAGTAAGCAGGAGGAAGAGTAAGAGATGTCAAGAGAAGACCTCCAGTTTATGGAGAGCATTACACAGCCAACCAAGATGGGAGAGGTGGCTCAAAGAGTATTTACCAGAACATCAAAGGTGGTCCAAGATCAAAATAAACTTTTCTATAGGAAATATCACAAAGGTTTGCCTGCTGGTCAAGCAGCCTTAAGACTACAAAGACTATAGCTGTGTCCGAAAAGTGCACTTGTTTACTCGTTCACTATATAGTGTTTGCTATATAGAGGGTTAACTAGTGAAGAAGGGGAGGTGATGTTTAGTTAATTTCGGATGTTACGTTTTTACTAACTGTTGCTTAAATAGTGCCCCGGATCTTGGCAATTTATCTCTGTTGCATAAACACATGTCTTGTCTCTCTAGTTCAGACACAGCCTGTCACGGTTCTAGTGTCAGTTCCTCCACACGACCACCAGATGTCGCCATTGGACTATGGACGGGTTCACCCTGTCTTATAACTCTCACCTGTGTCCTGTAATTATGTCTGCCTTCACCTGTTTTCACTGCCTCACTGATTCGCCCTGTCTTCCCATT
>JBBPDC010157963.1:0-19325 GCA_037974485.1 Hemigrammopetersius urotaenia | reverse complement strand
CACACATACACACACTTACACACACACACGCACACACAAACACAAACACACAAACACACACACACACACACACACACACACACACAAACACACACACATACACACAAACACACACAAACACAAACACAAACACACACAAACACACACACATACACACACACACACATACACATGGACACATTCACACTCACACACACACTCAAATGCCCATAAAAAGAGAAAGAGAGAGAAGGAGACAGAAGGAGAAAGTGAGGGAGGGAAAGAGGAACACAAGGAAAAAGAGAAAGAGAAGATGAGATGAAAAGAGAAAGGACAAAAAAGAAAGGACAAAAGAGAACGAGCGAATGAGAAGAGAGAAAGAGAGAGAGACAGAGAGAGAGAGAGAATGAGAAGAGAGAGAGAGAAAGAGAGACAGAGAGAGAGAGAGAGAGAGAATGAGAAGAGAGAGAGAAAGAGAGAGAGAGAAAGAGAATGAGAAGAGAGAGAGAATAAGAAGAGAGAGAAAGAGAGAATGAGAAGAGAGAGAGAGAGAGAAAGAGAGTGAGAAAGAATGAGAAGAGAGAGAGAGAATGAGAAGAAAAAGAGAGAATGAATGAGAAGAGAGAGAGAGGAAGAGAGAGAGAGAGAGAGGAAGAGAGAGAGAGAGAGAGGAAGAGAGAGAGATGGGAAAAAATGGATGAAGGAAACCAGGTTGAAAGAGAGAAACAGGTGGAAGAGAAAAAAAGAGAGATTTAAAGTAACGAAATAAAAACAGTGTTAAAACAATTTTAAAACAGTAACAGCAGTTCATGGAAATGGAGGAATAAAAAAAATTGAGTCTGGGTGAGTGAGGAAATAGGTGTAATGGCGAAAAACACATAGGAGATTATAAACCACCCAGTAACTTATACTGGTGCAGCAAACTTAACTAATCGCAGTTCTAAACCAAAGTATCATGCAATGCCTTTAATGTGTGCAGGGCCTCAAGGGGCTGCTTGGTCAGGACAGTCAGAGCAGACCTGTGTTTAGGCTCGTCTGTTCTTCAGAGGCCTCCTGTCCCCCCTGGCAGGAAATAACCCAGTCACCCCACTCGTCCAGGACAGCAGAGAGGCATTTACAGCACAAGCCTTGTCATTAGATCTTTTGAAACCAATTATTTCATTACAGAAGCTTTTCATGACAACTGACCTAAACCTTTATGGACATTTGTCAGTCGTCAGAACACCCGCTGAGGTGAAACGGCCTCACGATGGACAGCGTTTATGGTAACTGGTGCTTGCGGGAGTTACATAAATGCATGTTTATGTTATAAATGGCTTTTGTAGATGTCATGCAGCCTCTTAAAGAAAAGTTACAGCTAGAATAGGAAGGAAATCAAACCTATACCCCATCACTGGCCACGTTCTCAAGCTACATTGCCAGGTGTTAAAAAATGCCCTTTAAAACGGCTTCATTACTGAATATAATACTAAATGCAGAGTTCAGGGGCTCGTCTTGTTTCTCCCAGTCAGGGCTGGGAGACGATCTCAAAAAGAATTGACTTTCCAAATCTGCACATTTACGTTTGCCCCACACTGTGCGAAGTGCGAGATGTTCCTCCATCACTTTTCTAGACATCCTGCTGGGCTGTAGTTTACTTTGGGTATTTTAAATGGGAAAACAAAAAAAGACGACTAGTGCTGAAACATCCACCCACTTGAAGGAGCTAATGGAGGAGAATCAATTCTATTTCTGCCCCCATAATCTAATTAGTTTCTGGGTATGGTCAACTACGTCAGTGGCCCCCAACCCTTGGGCCGCGGACCGGTACTGACGTAGCCGCTGACGTAGTTGACCATACCCAGAAACTAATTAGATTATGGGCTGCACAGAAAAAAAAACTGTGGATGTTACCCGTGTTCTGTTGTCGGCTCGTTGTTATGAAAAGGCTGTTAATAAAGCTGCGAGTTGTTACGGCGGCCGCACTCAGTTTCGTATTGGGACTTTTATTTTGACGTCTGTGTTCGTGCCCTGTGAGCTGTCCTGTGTTTTAGTTTAAGTGATTGGTGTTTGTGATTGGTTTGTGTCTGAGTCTGTTTGTATATTTAAGTGCATTGAGGTTATGTTATAGTTGCTGGTTGTCCCTCACTCTGTCTCGCTTCCCTGCACCTTGTGTGTCTTAGTTCTAGTTTCGTTTCTGTTAGCCCCTTGTGGCTTTTTCGGTTTTGTATTGTAGAGTCTGTGTCCTTTGTAATAAAACACCATCTTATGGAAGCTGCTTTGTGCCTCGCCTGACACGAGTACACACTGGATTTACGTTTATTATTGTATTTTAAAGATACCCCCATTATTATATTGTTAAAATATCCCCATTTTTGTGCGCATCATTTATTTGTATAAATATGTTTATTTATCTGCCGCTCCTTAAAGGCCGGGCCGCGAACATAGTTTCTGATATTAAACCGGTCCGTGACCAAATACAGGTTGGGGACCACTGCACTGTCATACTAATAAACTGATTTCAGATGTTTTTTTAACTACTGGAAAAAAATAAAGCCTACACAAACTTCATTGTTTTTTACACAAACTTCTTTTTTTTTACACAAACTTCTTTTTTTTTACACAAACTTCTTTTTTTTTACACAAACTTCTTTTTTTTTTATTTGTTTGCCAAAACAATTTGCAGGAAAATTCATTTTATTCCCTGCACATGTTTTCACTGAGAAAATGTAACTGGAACAGGTTGTTCAAACCTGTGCCAATAACTATATATCACATTTACTATTCATTTTATTAGACGGCCTTGTACTTGCTGATTCCCATTAGAAAGGAAGAAGGGAAGACTCAATGCTATCAGTCCAATAAAACTTGAGTGTGGATTCTGGCTTGTCAGGTCAGAGGGGCAGTGCCTAGAGGCCTGGATGAGCAGGTCACGACCCCGTCAGTACAGCTCTGCTCTGCTCTTAAGTGCCTGAACAAGCTTTACTGTCTCTTTTGTAGTGATGTTTAAGCGCAAACTGCTTTACACGGTGTCTGTCACTGAACACACACACACACACACACACACACACACACACACACTCCCTGTCTCTCAGCCACTCATACACGCATGAACACACACTGGTATGGTGATAACAGCTGTAATGACTGTGTTCACACTCCCACAGCATTTGTCCAGTTTTCCAGCTGTTAAGAGGAGAAAGGTTGTAATTAGTCAACAATGTGTGAGACTCACTTGCACACAAACACACACACACACACACACACATACAATAGCACCCAAAACTCATGCTGCTGATTGTTTGTCCGATTTCAATTACACTTTTGAATAATTCAGATCTCTCAGTTTCTCATGAAAACTCAACATTGCTCCCATTTTTTACAAAATATAGAACATCTGCACATTCGTAAAATGTAGTAAACAATATCCACCTTTTTGGGAGAATCCTCGTCTTTGAAAACAGAGCCTAGAATTCTGTTTTGGCAATAATGTCCTTAATATACATTTTTGATTGTTGTTTTATTTATATGAGTGATAATGTGTGTGTTTAGAAAATCTGTTTGGAAAATCTGAGTTTTTGCTGTTTTTTCACTAGTAATTGGAAATTGTGATGAACTTAAGTGAAGCCGATTGTTTCTGGCTGCTCAAACAGCTGGAATAAATACGAATCATTAACATGAATTCCTTATCCACAGTATACCTGCACTCTATGGTACCTTGCACCAAGTATATCTCCAGCATCTCCAGTGTATCCCCCTATTTACAGTATAGACTCCTTGCAGTAAAACATGTAAGAGAATGTGACTTTTTGAAGTAACAAAGCTCTAATTTAGCATAATTACACAGATACAGACATCATAATGACATAATTGGGGCTTCTTTGTGTTTGTTTTTGGGCCACAAATGATTTTAAATATCATTCATAAGTGAGATAATGTAGACACAATAACTTTGCAGCCATTTATAGCCCCGAGGTTTATTACCTCATTGTCACAATTGTTTCTGCAGGGCCATTTACACCACGATACTAAAGGCCTGGAGAGCGTCCACTAGACTGAGCAGCGTCTCATCATCAGTACTGTGTGACGATACTGAAAGTGCAGTGTAGAGCGTTCAAGGATGTGATCTTGCTTGTCTGAAAGCGTGCTGCTGCTTGTAGAGCAATCAGTGTAAGTGGCTGCTAATCATGTCTAGTGCCTAAAGGGGGAATTTTTTGATGAGGCTGGTGGTCAGTGTTTGGATATTCACTCTGTTTAGCCCACAGCACACCTTTCTTTAGAACCAGAAGGTTGATCAAACACGTCTTGAGGCTCCAGACAGACGCCATGCTGTCAGTCACACCTTAGACTAATAGCATAGCATACAAAACAGTTTTTATTTGCAATGTAATGCATACATGCCAAGTTTCGAAACATGCCATTTACTTCCCAGTCCATACAGTCCATTTATGGGAACGAAGCTGAAAAAAAATGCCTGCTTCTTTGTTTTGTGATGTCACAAAATCCAGCACATTTGCATATGCAAGTCTGTTTAGCCTACGCCTGTTTAGCCTCACTCATTCATATGGAGACAATCCAGTCTGGTTTTCAAATGAGGCACAACGCAGGACAGCCAATTTATACACACTCTATTAGTCTCAGAGGTACAAAAAACACACCTAGATTATACACTTAGAATGAAATATCAAATAGAGATACATTCAGGATCTAGATCCTTTAAGGTATAAAAAAAAACATGGGCTTTTTAAAGGAAGGAGGGATAAAATTGCGTTGTTCACATATTCAAATAATCACAACCCTCTACTTTAGACCAAGTGTAGATTTTCTATTCCCTTCCTTTTGAAGTCAACGTCAGAAGAATAGTGCAGTCAGTAACGCTGATGGTAAGAATAAAAGAAAGCCAGCATTTGCTCATTAGCACTACTCAAATTATATTTCATGCTAAATGGTGATTACTATCTACTAGGGATGCACCAAATGTTTGGCCACGGAAATCAACACGTAATCAACACGTAATCAACAACCGCAGACTGCACAAGGCAGATTGACTACAGTCAACATGTCTGTTGTTTGGGCGCATTTCCTTACATCTAAAAGGGGTTCTCCACTGACTGGTCCCAGCTCGGTTTGGTTCAGTTCTGTTCTACTCTGTTCAGTTTGGTTTCGGACCTTCAGTTTTCCACTACAGCTGGTTGCTACAGCAACCAAACATTCTGAGCAGCAGCCCGAGCGGACCGCTCTAAACTGAGGTAAACAACCCGGCGTCATTAGAATCGCCAGCATGGATGAAATCAGAGGGGTCTTATTTCTTATCCTTGGTTTGTGGCTGTTGAGACAATTGGCACCAGACAAAGCTAATGCTAACGTTCAGATTTTAGTTACGGAAAAGCAAAAAAGCAAGTAGAGCTGAACCGAACCGAGCTGGTATCAGTCACTGGAAAACCCCCATAAGAAAGACACTCGGAAAGCCCTTCGTAAAGCGTGGAATACCGAAATTTCTAGAGAGCTGGATTCACAAAGGCACAGAGTATGAAGCACAGAGGAGGCGAGACCCTTCAACCACACCCACTCCGCCTGTGTTTTTGAAAAGGCAAGCAAGTTTTCCAGTGATTATGGTTAGGTTATGGGCTGCCAGTCTCTGTTTTAATACACTACTTTGTTAAGGACTCCAGAGAATGTTGTTCTTTCACCAGTTTTTAAAGCGCTTGCTCTGAATGCACTTTGTTCAGGCACTATGTTCAGAATATTAAAATGCATTTGGATACTTGCTTTATGAGAGAAGATATTTAATTGTATCTTATTTTTATGCTATTCATGAGTGGGGCCAAGTATAATTTCAAATTATATTGTGCATTGTTTGAATGCTAAATAAATGTGTTCATAATTATAATTCTAACAGATTCTAATAATAATTTAATAATAATTTCTTTCATTGTTTCAGTTTCAGTTTTCGGCCAAGTGTTTCCTCATTTTCGGTTTCGGTCAAAAAAAAAAATCTTTTCGGTGCATCCCTACTATCTACCATTTATTTTAGAACCTTTCCTTTAAACCATTCTTTAACTGAGTGACCTGGTCAGGATCCTCCCGGCAGGACTGGACAGGACGCTGCAGATCTGCTCGTATCTGCTGTTTGTCTTTTCATGACCCTGAGAAACACTAGTGTGCGCACGCAAATATACTGTGGCTCGACGCACACAAAGCACATGTGTTTTATCAGCAAATGGCCTTGATAAGCAGACAGATAAGCTCTGTTATTCAGCTGCAAGCAATAAAGTGACCAAGTGACTAACAAACAAACATGTTGTTCCCCTTGACATTCCTACCTGTCTGCCTTTATCTGCAAAGGTACATCTCACTTTCACTGCAGCTGTGTGTGTGTGTGTGTGTGTGTGTGTGTGTGTGTGTGTGTGTGTGTGTTTGTTTTTTATCCATTAAATTCTCTGAACTTTAGTTCATATATGACCAGATGACCAAAACAAAATTTGAGCAGGTCACCACCCAACACCCCCCTGCCTTTTCCTCTTGCAGGTGCCATGTATTGTTCTCAAAATGACGCTGAATTTTGGTGAAAGGTGAAAGTTCATCAACTTGGTAAACTCAGCTCACCTTGAGGCGTGATGTTTAATGTGGACACGCTAAAATAAGTCAAAACCCTTTTTGGCGCCAGTTGGCATCAGATAAGCATCCTGTCGCCTGCTGTGGTCCCACATTGCCTCACTAGCAACACTGCAGTCACATGTAGCACCTGTTGTCTTCCCAGAAAAGGTAAATAAAGGCTCGTGTCAGACAGATACATGAGTCATGTAGCATAAAGAGTGACAAGACCTTTGACAAGAGTGACAAGGCTGAGAGTAGCCGCGTTTGCAGTGTTAATCCGTTAAAAGGTGTTCTATAATAGCCGGAGAAATTAAACAGAATATCACAGTCCCTTCTTTACCCGACACGCATGTCATTATTATCATTATATTCTATATCTTTATTGTTATGTGTTGTTGTTTATTATGTGCTATAGTATCAAGTGCAGTATAACTACTTATGTCACTATTGTGTAATAGCAGACTTAGAGAGCACAAATCCAAACCACTATTTGTGTTCCCAGTTAATTTTATTTATTTATCCGTCAACAAAGTCAGAGTCTTTTGATGATGTCATCACACATGCAGTGGAGGAACACAGGTGTCCAACATTAAGCAACTTAAAGTTAAAGTTCTCTGTAACATTAACAGTCAACATGACAATTAAACAAACCAAAACAAAGACTGATACCTTGAATTTTCTGGTAAATTTAAGTGAGAGTGGGAACAGTTTAAGCCGCGGCAGGATGACTCCCTGCAGTGCTAGCGTTAGCCATGTTAGCTAGCGGAGCCGTTTCAGATGCAGAGCGCCGGTTTTGTTACTGTACTTTAACGCCGACTTGCAGGTTCTGCAGGTCTCCGTGCTGTTTGTGTGTCTATAGTGAAGGATCTCCACACATGTGATGTGTGTCTGTCTTCTCTGCTGCTTGTCTCTCGTCTTGTTGTGGTTTTGTGTTCGCACCAACAGTACCGCCCCTTTTATGAAGGGACTATAGTAATTGGTTAAAGCAAGGATCATGTGTCAGCGTCATCCAATCAGATACAGAGATTGCTTCGTGTACACAAGCAACTGCACACAGAGTGACTAGTCAACTTCTCTCAAGTCAACTAGTTTTGTGTTAACTTTTGTGTTAATGCCCTAGTAGAGTATATTTCTCTCAAAGAAATGCAGTAATAGCTCACTCAGAGGGCACAGGTTACTAATACTAAATATTACTGTTGGGAGTAAAACCAGAACGTTTAAAAACACTAAAATATGAAGACAGGGCACAGAGCAGTCATAAACATGCTGCTGCAGGCATGTGCCAATGTACTAAGAAACCTGGCAGCTCTCCGGACGCTCAGGATGAAGCAGTGAGGAATGTAATGATGTAGGTGCCCGGGTCTGGAACGTTAATGTGAGCGCAGGTCAGTGCTGCATGATCATGTCTGAACATGGTACAAGACAACCAGGCCTAGTGTGAGTCTCACATTTTGACTTTTATCAAACTTAGTCAGCGGATTTCCTTCGGGCAGGATGTGGGTCACGTAAACAGCTAAGCTCTGGCTCATATGAGGGGCTGAATGATCTATATTATATTTTACTCCTATACTTGAGGGAAATAAATTGGGTTTCATGGATTAAGTCATACTGATAACTGTAAGTAACTGGACAAATGGACAAAATAGGTCTCATAAGGTCTCGTTAGGTCAAGAATTTTGTCCATTAGCCACTTCTTAAAACTACAGGAATCCAAGACCAATTATTTGAGCAAATGATGTCATTCGGGATTGAACTCCCAAATGGACACTGAAGAAACTAATACAGACTTTTCTTGCTCACTGCATAATTTTGATGCACTCCCTGTTTTCCACAATGTGCGAAATAAACTATGAATTAAAAAACTTCTTGAGTAGGCGCTACTAACCTTTCGACTAGCATTGTACTTTAAGAGGTTGCATCTGAGGACAAAACAGAGCGTCACAAAAGTGAGACACTGTTTCTTCAGTTTATCACATCTCAGATGTTCAAATGCAGATGTACTTTAGATGTACTTTTATGTGGCTCAGCCTGAGGGTCCATTTTGACACTGAAGGCCACTGTTCTGCCCTGAATACCTCCCCAACCGCACTGTCCACAAAGCCGCACGTCTTTAACTGTATGCAAGTGTTCCAGATGCACCAGGCGATAAAAGAGGCGATGTCTCGACCTGACATGCGGCAGGTATGCCTGGTCTGTCTGTCTGTCTGTCTGTCTCTCTCTCTCTCTCTGTGTTTCAGGATGTGTCAGACAGGTATGCAGCTGTGCTACGTGTCTAGGGGAACACACACACACACATGCCAGAGGACTCCTGCATCACACATCTTGCTTCTCATCTCACCCATCATTTCCGGCCGCTGGGTCACTGTTTTTTACTCTGGGGCTCCTGAGTGGTGCAAGTGTCGTCTTCATTATCAGGGGATCGAAAGATCAG
Organism: Hemigrammopetersius urotaenia; assembly: GCA_037974485.1. NCBI lineage: Eukaryota > Metazoa > Chordata > Actinopteri > Characiformes > Alestidae > Hemigrammopetersius > Hemigrammopetersius urotaenia. Next base: position 10,339 of record JBBPDC010157963.1, on the reverse strand, counting down.
GAGATCCCTGGTGATGCCATAGCCACCCATGGCTGAAAATTAAAGAGAGCATGACTGGGAGTCCAAGAGAGTAAGTTTAGCATTACTCTATCAGAATGAGAAGAATGGCCTTCCTTTCCCCCGCACAACGCTGTTAGCTGATCCAACTGAATTAGCAGTTAGCAGTCCAGTGAAGTTATATAAGCGTCAGTTCAAATCATGTGACTCAAAGGAAGCCTTCCAGTATTGGTGGTGTCATGTTATTGGGAGGAGGTCTTGTTAATGTGTGGAATTGGTCTAAACTGGAAAGAAATTGCAGGAAAAAATTACCATCTGATCCTAGATGTAGTCAAACAGCCAAGACAGGTCTAATGCCTGGCGCTCAAGGCTAATGTCGCTAATATAAAGTAAAGCTAATAACCCAAAAGCACTTCATAGCTAAAAACAGCCGCAGCAGCATCTTCAAGCCTGTCCTCTGTCCACACTTGGGTCCATTTTTGTGGATTTATAGCATGTACTGTTGCAAGATGCTTATTAGTGAGGTATAATCCTCCATTAGCTGCATTAGCTTTATAGCTCAAAGGTTTACAGGGCTCTTTCCTGGCTCATTTTCTGCCTGTAAAAGCTGCTGACCTTAGTCTGGTCTTTGTGGCCAAACACAAGGCTGAGGGCCACTGGGACACTTATTAACCAGAAGGGTTAATGTGTTTCACAGGCCTAGCCCAGCACAAGCTGTTCTGGTTGTAGAACCTGCGAAGGGTCACTTGTGCTTTCAGTATAAGTCAATATGGTTAAGAGGTTAAGAGTAGGCCTGTCAAAAACCTGAATGCTCTAAAGGGCATCCAGCATTCAGAAAGTGCAAGCAGTAGAAACTGATCACTGTTATTACTACTATTTATAATAATTATGAGTAATGAGACCACTGTTGATTAGCCTGTTAATGTTAATATGTATACAATACAGAATGAAAAAGCACATGCTCTGCCTGATAACATTTCAATTTATTCACAAACAATATTTATTTTTGATGAATCTGAATAAAAAATCCTATTCATATTTAATAGTTTTTATTTTTATTTTTTTTATAATATTTTATTAGTATGTCTGCTCTCATTTTACTGAAAACAAAATGAGGGACAGCACAATGGTGGGCAGTCCTGAGGAAAACAAAAACGTACAATTATATAAATATTTCTATGCTGCAGAAATATTCATGCATCAGTTACCTGCACTGCTTATTCTTAACCGGGGCCCAGGGATGGAGTGGCTGGGTGGGAGGGGTTTCCAGGATGGTACAGTTTCTTCAAAATGCTGCTGCTAGAGTTCTAACAAAAACCAATAGAAGACTATTACCTCACACTGTCCTCCAGTCGGGTGGATGCTGGGACCTATCCTAGCAGTCATAGTACTGGACCAGTCTGTCCCAATGCAGACACACACACTCACTTCTGCTACTATAGAGGAATATTTTTATTCCTCTACAGCAGCAGTTGAGGGCCTTACCAGCACCTCCGTACCAGCATAGCAGACAACGGTGATGCTCGGCTGTATTTTTGTCCATATTTATAGATTGCAATGTGTCATGCAGCGTTAAAAAGCACAGCAGGTCGTCTATTTTAGCCTGAGGTGCGTTTGTGTGATGATTTAGGCCTGGAATTGGAGGCTAAAAATAGCTACACCCCCGTAGCTCTGGACCAAACCTAAACAAGCTTGCTGCAGGCACTGATCGGCTACATTTATGAGAAAGGGATGATGGGATAAATGTGCCTTACATAATGCTATAACTAGTTTTTAGAAGGCAAGGCTATCATGTTCTTGGAATTGAGTGAATTTATGAGCTTGGATTGAGTGCGTAAAAGTGATCAGGGGTGTGAGCGGGCATGTCTGAGGTATGAGGAGCCGATCAGGCAGGTACGTGTCTGGGGGAACACACACACACCTACGACTCCTGCGTCACACTGAGATTATCATCTCAGTTCTGCCTGCGCAGGCCGCTATTTTCGGCTACTCGCCTTATCCCTTATTTCTTATCGAGAGAAATTCCCTAGAAGTCGGTTCTGCATGTCGAGCCACTGAACTTGGAGGGAGGTTTTTCCTTCAGAAATGGAGCGTACAGAATGCAAAGTGCCTCACATGGCTTCTGTCAGGCCTCAATCAGGCAGATCTAAATGACCAGCAGCTGCTACCGTGTCAGACGGACCCAGGAAAGGTCAGAAGGTCGGGACACAATTTTTTCCTCATCACAAAATGTAGCTTGAACACGGTCTGAAGTTTGCTTCTTAGATTTTGAAGCTGGTCTGGACCCCTTTAGCTATGGGACTAATATAACTAACAAGTAATGGGAGCTTGCAGTCTGCCAGTTTGAACTGTAAAAGTATGTTGCGTGACTAATAACAGCAGCAGCAGGAAAGTTTAAATACGTTTGTACGTTTTTATAGAAGATGGTCAAGGTTTTCCTCTGACTATTTGACCCCTGGTTCCTATCACCACCATTTTAAAGGAATCACAACCTTTACATCTCAGAATTATGCAGAAATTGTATGATTTTCCTCGAATTCCTCAGACACATCAACTCATAAAATGATAGTCTGGCTATTCAGAGTTTGTCTGCTGTTATTTTGACTTATACTACAGTCTTGATGTCTGTGTAGTCGTAGCATAAGCCGTTTCCTCCAGGATCAGTAAAGGATTCTGATCCTGACTGAAGAACTGGCCCTGGCTCAAAAACTGTGCATGTTTACTAAACCGAGTCATTAAACACAAACATATAAAATGTCCAAAAGTTTGAAGACACCTGGTCATCAAACATTTGTAGTGATATCCGGGGTATTAAGAGGGAGTTTGCCCCCTCCCCACATTTGCTGCAGTAACATCCTCTACTCGTCTAGTAAGGCTCTACACCAAAGGGAAGGTTTGATTGTGTTCAGCCATTAGGGCATTAGGGCAGTAGTGATGTTGGATCATGAGTTCTGGAATACAAATGCCACTCCAGCTTATCCCAAAGTGGCATGGCGCTCCATCCCTGTTCCACTGCTCCACTGTATCATGGTGAGCTGACGCAGCTGTTCCTGAGTTTCCTATTCTATTGGTCAGTGCTTCTTTATTGGAATTGTATCAGTGGATGCACCATAAACCCACTCATTAGAAGGGCTGTCTGGATACCTTTGGTACAAAATGACTCATTTTCTGCAGCTATTAAAGTGCTGTGGAGAAGTTTTATTCTGTTTACAGAATTGCATTTGCTGAAAATAAGTGAAAAGCCTACCTCAGAATTTCATTCAGAGCGCATGTGCTGCTGCATATTATTACAATCGTCTACAGTTAATTCACGAATCTCCACCTTCTGGCCGACATGCCATGATTCACCTACAGCTTTAATAAACCGCTGTAATATCAATAATTCAGGTGAACATTACTGTACGTAATGTGTCTAATGACGATGATCAGTCAGAGCAGGAGTGTGACACTCACACATGCTCAGACACACACTGTGTGTGTCAGAAGTGAAGTATGTTCCTTAGTAACAGTATTGTGAAACAAAACATGCTGAAAAACCACAGTCACATTCCGCCCCATCCAAACGCCCCACACCCTAATTCCCCACAGCTTCCCTCAGTCTGCGCCCCACTGCCAGCTCCCAGACACACACACACTCTCACACACACACAGTCAACCGCAGCCCCTCACACACCATTCCCCTAAGCTCCTCCTTCTGCTGCTTTCCCCCTTTCATACGCCCCTCCATCACCAGCAACACCACCCCACTCCTCATACCTTCCCTCCAGCTCTACTTCTGCTGCTCTATCCCCCCCCCCCCTCCCCCAACCCCCCACCATTTTCAGATCCCAGCTGCCGTTTATTCTGCTCACTAAGCTGGATGTAGACTGGAGAAAAAGAGGGAAAAGAAAGTAATAGAGAAAAAAAAAGTAATGGAAAGAAAACGGCTGGAATATAAGAAAGGAATAGGCTGAGGACAAAAATGCAAGGGGGAAAGAGGCAGAAAGAAAAAGAACAAAAAAAAAGAAAGACTGCTTTCCCTCCACCCAGCTTCTCTCTTGTCCAGTGACCAACGCAACAGCAGCCTGACCCCAAATGGCCAACACACCCAAGTGCACTTGAACAGACAGAGAGTGACAGAAAGAAAGAAAGGGGGAAAGAGTGCGGAGAGAACAAGAGAGAGGACACAGAGTAGGGGGAGAAAGTTGAGAGAGAGAGGGGGAACAAGGGGGGCAGAGAACAACAGAGGGGTGGAATAATAAAGTAGAGAAAGAGATGGAGAGAGAGAGGGGGAGGAATAGAGGAAGGTCAGAGAGTATGAGAGAGGGGGAATACGAAAAAGGAAAGAAGATGAGAAAGCAGAGGAAGTAGTTGAGAGAGAAGAGAAAAGAGAGTAGAGAAAGAGAGAGACATTTGGAGAGGGAGATGAAAGAAAGAATGGAAAGAGAGGAGAAAAGAGTGGAGAGAGAGAGAGAGAGAGAGAGACAGAGAGAGAGAGAGAGAGAGAGAGAGAGAGAGAGACAGAGAGAGAGAGAAACAGATAGAGGGGTGAAGTTTACATACCATCACTGATAAGCAAGTGCAGGACAGAAACTTTCCCCTAAATACACATTCTGCTTGTGTGTGTGTGTGTGTGTGTGTGTGTGTGTGTGTGTGTGTGTGTGTGTGTGTGTCTCAAATGCACAGACGCACTGAAGATACAAAGCCTGAACATTCACTTTATTGGTTTGGTGTATTAATACAGTGGTTATTTTAGCCTCGAGAGCTTTCACAGACAAAGAAGACTTTTATAAAACTAGAAACGTAAGAATATAGCTTTTTTTAACATCTCTGGCTCAGTCACTATTCATACAAGAGGACTTCTCTGCGTACCTGATCGACATCAACAGATATAAACAGAAAACGACTTACAAAAAAACGGTGCTAATACTTTTGCAAATTCAGGATAGTTTACATATATTTATATTTATAGATATATATATATATATATTGTTTTATATACATTCATTTTTGAACAATTATCATCTTAGAAACACAAACACGGAGAGAAGTGATTGGCAGACCACGGGGGACGGGGCCCTATTATATAAAAGACATTGCATATAAAATAACATCTGTTGTGAGTAAAGGGCACAATTCCACAGTTCAACAAGTGCTATAGCAGAAGAGCAGGCGGGTAGAGTCCAGTGGGCCACCTGCTCGAGTCAAACAGACCAATTCAAGCTCCTTCCACAAATGCATTTTTCATAATTACTGCTGAGGGGCCCCAGCTGTACAGAGACATGGCAGAAATCCCATTCATCCTAATGACAAACTGCTGAAACCCTCATTGTTTTGTATTATTATTCATTTTAAATGATATACATTTCTATGCATGTGAAAAGTTGCAGTATTAACCTATTACGCCTGAACCCACAAGTGTTTTAATGGTTATAGCGTCCGTCATAATCCAACCCCCCCCCCCCCCCCCGCCCACACACACACACATTCCTGCACGGAATAGCAGCCGGTTAAGACATCGAGTGTTTTATGCTGTGTTCCATTTACCTCTGAGGTGGGAAGCCAGACCTGGGAATGACATCACACCCGAGTTGACTGCATTCCAGTCAGAAGGGTTCTAGCCATACCAGATAACGCATTACTCTGTCGTCACGGTGACACGTCCACAGGTAGAAGCTGTGGACAACTGAGACACTAATAAGACTAAGTGCTGATAAACAGTGTTTACTACAGCTTTCGCTGTGGCTGATGGAGCATCTTGGGTTTCAAGGTGAGGTTCCTCTGACGTTCAGGGGACGTTCCAGTTACAAATTCCAACTAGAAACTTCCCAGTTTAAATGTAATGCAGTATTATAGTATTACACCGCAAGTTACTTCTCATCTGTCAAAGCCGGCAACCGCTGTTATGTAAAATGCATTTGTCGGTGGAGAACGGACAGGTGAAATCGAGGAACATCTTATTTCAGTCACAGTGCTGCTTCACTCGTACAGCGACAGTGGTTCAACCCCCACTTAAAGTCTCACAACTTGACTTTCTGTCAGTGGCTAATCAAAACGATGCAAACGGACAATAAAGAAAGAGAGAAAAAGGAAAGAGAACATACAGAAAGAAAGAAAGAAGAAGGAAAGAGAAATGACAGAAAGAAGGAAAGAAAGAAAGAAGGAAAGAGAAATGACAGAAAGAAAGAAAGAAAGAAAGAAAGAAGGAAAGAGAAATGACAGAAAGAAGGAAAGAAAGAAAAAGATTAAAGAAAAGTCTGAGAAAAAGAATCGAAGAAAAAAAAATATGACGTTCCACAAAGTGAGTAAACTACAAGAAAAGAAAGCAAAACGATAAGAAATGAAAGAATGTCTGTGCTGAGCATGTGGCTCTCTGGTGCAATTCCGGGTTTGACAGGCCCGTCCCTCAGAGTGGTATTGCTCCAAAACACTGCAGGTCCTCAGCCTCCTCCTCGAGGCTTCGGGTGGTTTAACGATCGCGTCTCAGTCCGCAGACGCTCTTCAGGCTGGTCAGGCTCAGACATGGACCGAGTCCTATGTTGTCCTTTAACAGGATCAGTTCAGTCTCGCGCTCTCCAGATAACACAGGTCTCCTGAATCTTTAACTGTAGTCGGTATAACTGTCATTAGGGACGCATATCATTATTAGCAGCTTTATCTAGACTATATTTACTATATTTACGGTAAAAATATATAGATGAAACAAAATAAAATCTGCATCATATTCGCACGGAAGGTTAAGCAGGGGATTGTTGTCTGCAGGACGAGGAGCTCGGCTGGACACTCCTTCTGTCCGGAAGGTGTTTCATTTAAGGCTTCTGTAGGACGTCAGTAAATGTTTGGGTTCTTCTCCACCGCACCCTGTCCTCCATCTCCTCTTCCATCTCCTCCGCCTTTCTCAGTCCATCCGCTTCACTTTCTGTGCGCTCTTTCCTCATTTCCAGCTGAATCAAGTCCAGTCTGTTTGCACTGTGTCGGGACAAGCGCTAGCACACTGTCTGCCGAGTGGAGATGGACAGGGGGCTGTCCAAGGACAGGCTGGCGGGGGACATGTCCGAAGGGCACTTTTTAAACATGGAGGAGATGTGGAAGGCCTGTAAGACACAAACACGACGAATTAAATGTGATTTTTTCTGGATAAGGAGGGTAAAAGAAGGGTAACATCTGCAATTGTCATGTTTTCTTAAGGAGGGGTTCCCAAATTTCTCCCCAGTTTAGTCATGCCCAGTTCTACCCCCTAGCTAAGACTCCCTTAATCACCTAATAGGAGGTTGAAGATTAGCTCATTAACTCAGAGTCACATGAACCACCCTCATTGGTCTGAACACTTGGAGGAGAACACCAACTGCTAATTCTGCTATGATGCCTGTAAAGACCCCCTTATGATGGGGGGAGGGGGCGGGGCATCCTACCCACACAGACAGCAAGTTTTTCTTTTGGACTTTTGTATGTCTGTGGCATCACTGGGGTCTGAACTTACAATCTCCCAATAAAAGTGCCAACACTTTTGTGCCGAGACATTTGTGCTTCTTGAGCAGCCAGTCAATACGCAGATACTGCACCGATGTCAGTCTATTTTGGACATCGTGGACAAGACAACTGGAGGATCGAAGGGGCCCGGTCTCACACAGGCCATCTTGCTTAGCCAGCTTTTTTAAAGCTACATTCAATCTATCTATTGATCTTCTACAAAAAAGTCATGGTGGATGACCATGACCACTAAAAAAAGCTTTTCTCACACAACTGATGCTGCAAACATCATAAATAAGAAGGCTAAGCTCCACCAGAAGACTAACGCTAGGACATGGTGTATGAGAAATAATAATCTGGCAACCTAGGGGAATAATCAAATAACCCAATCATTTGGATCACAGAATGTCCTTAAAGGAGGTATGTTTGTTGGTTCTTACCACCCAGTATGCGGTGAGCGCTCCCTGCAGGTAGCCGGTGAGAACGTCCGTGGGGTGGTGGCGGTAGTCGGAGATCCGGGTGAGGCCGGTGTAGACGGCTATCATCACCAGCAGGAACTGCAGCAGCGGCCTCAACAGCCGAGCCCCTCGCCATGAAAACCGAGCCTGCAGGTAAAACTACAGAGAGGTAGGGATTAACAACAGACAGCATACACCAGGCTCAGTTAATATTTACCTATCCACCGTTTTATACTCAGGGCAGAGATGTTCGTTCACAAGACATTTTTTTGTCTCAAGTCTTTGTGCTCGAGTCCAAGTCAAGTCTCAAATCTTTGAGTGAACGTTTAGAAGATATGCAAATTGGCCACGCCCCGTGATTACAATCGGCTGTTGCTTAACAGGGGGCGGGACTGAGTGCTGTGATCTGCCCTCAACAACATGGAGGATTAGCCTTAAATGATCTTAAATCTAAATGTTAAATATGAAAATATATCTCTCACTCTAAATGTGAAACTCCACAGTTAGATGGGGCTCGGTGACCCCTTTCCAGCGACCCCTCGAAAACCGTTATTAGCTGAAAACCGCACACCTCGGACAAAAGTAATGGGACACCGGGCTGAGGTGAGCGGTTTTCGAGTTGCTGGAAAGAGTGCGAGATATAAATAAATAATTCCATGAAATGAACATTGTTTACGAGTTATGACTCACGAATCAGGGCACCGAGTCCGAGTCAAGCCTCCAGTCATCGAGAGCAAGCCTGAAGTCAAGTCACAAGTCTTTGTTTGTGCGACTTAAGTGCGACTGAAGTCTGAGTCACAGACTCGAGTCCCCATCTCTGACTCAGGGTAAATATCTTTAAGTGATACATGTATGTTTATTTGTGTTCATTACTATATGTCAACACATATTTAATTAAATATTTTACAAAATTTTTTATACTGCTATTCCTTGTATGTCGCACATGCAGCTAAATTACTTGTTTTATCATCATCCAACAGATTTCACTGTAATGATCACCTGCTTTTAACATACATATGACAATAAATAAATCTGTTTTTGAGATCTCACAAAGCTTGCATTTGATGACAGTTGGTACATCTGTGTTTACGTGTGTATCAGTCTATCGACAAAGTGTTCTATTCATTTAAAAGCCCATTTCCTACATTTCATGTAATTTATTTTTATTCCAAAGTTCCACTTCTGTGTATCAAAATGAGATGTTATTTATTTCTCCTTAGAAATGAACAGACTCCTCTGTCACTCTGTCTATCAGACCAATATATGTAAATGAGCTCTGCTCTCATCGGAAGTTCTGTGCTGCACCTCGTTCGAAAAGCAGCCCAGGCTGAAACAGTGTAACGTTTGCAAAAATGGGTGGCTCTGAACTGCTGTGGGCTGAATGGGCAGGTATATGTAAATATGTTTTTGTTACATCACAAAAACAGTGATTTCAAAACAGCTCATTTTTGTCATTTAGGTTCCATACAAACTGTATCAACTGGGGAGTGAATGTTACGTTTTGAAACAACAGTTACATAGTGTGACTGGATTTTTACAACACAGGCCCTTTAAATAAAAAGCTGGCGATGAATCAGGAGGTTGGAAGGGAGTTCATTAGAGAAAGCAGGTGGTGCAGTGCAGTCAAGAGCTGGAATGAACAGACACGGAGGCCTTTGGTGCATTAAAGCTGACCTTGAGAGGCAGATACTCAGACAGAGGGGCAGCGCTGCTGTAACAGTATCCGCTCCCAGGTTAATCTGACTATTGCTTGAAGGAGGAAGAAAGCAGGACCTGACCAGCATCCTGCAGAGTCTGAGACCGAACAGCAGCAGTCCACTCAGTACTGTACTCAGAAAATCCAGAGAGAAATATTGAGGTCAGAGGCGGCGGTGGGGGAACTGGCTGTGGATGAACAGGCATGTTAGGTGAAAGGCTGGCGGACATTCCTGAGTTTAAGAGTGCCCTGCATGCGCACGCACACACACACATACAGGCTGCCACAGGTGTTGTGAAGCCCGGAGCAGCTGGCTCTGTAGCCAAAGAACCAGCTTCAGTTACAGCAGGGAGAGAAAGGGACACAACAGAGAGAGAGAGAGAGAGAGAAAGAGAGAGAGAGAGAGAGAGAGAGAGAGAGATAGGACAGGGAAAGAAACATATCAAGAAGAAAACAAGAAAAGGGGGGATGTAAAGAAAAACTGAATGAAAAAAACAGTAACAAATACAGAAAAAGAGAAGAAAGATGCAAAAGAAAATAAATGTAAAAACAAAAGCAAAAGAAAAAGGAAGACAAGGGGGGAAATAATGAAAAGCAGAATTAAAAAAAAGCAAAGGTAAAAAAAACCTAAAACTAAATAAAGCAGAGAGAAATAAAGTAAAAGAAAACAAAAGGAAAAGGAAAAGTAACAAATAGAAAAAGAAAGGAAAAGAGGAGAGGAGAGGGGCTTTCTTTGACT
>JBBPDC010157956.1:0-19325 GCA_037974485.1 Hemigrammopetersius urotaenia | reverse complement strand
ATAGTGGTGCAACGGATCAAAAAAATCACTGTTCGGATCGGATCATGGTTTTAAGTCACGGATCGGATCAGTTTTCGAATCAGCAAAAAAAGACGAGACAAATTAAACTTTTCATTAATTTAAGTATTTTTGCCCATTAAAAACGTTCCACGCAATTATATAAAGACAATATGGGGCAAAATTATTTCCTTTAATGTGGACACAGTCAAAAACAACTTTAAAATGCAGTTTAAGGTATTATTGCTTCTTACTTTGAACATGGAGAATAAAATAAATCCTCCACTCCTCCACCTCCGCTGCCGCTGGCCATGACTATCGCTTGACAGACTGACTATGCGCACCATTCAGCGGAGCTTTTATTTTTCTTTCGGATCTTCGGATCACATGCGTGCCAAACCGTGGAGAGGGATCGGTTCGGATCACGAATCAACGGTGATCTGTTGCACCACTAGTAACTAATGACTATAAGACTGTCCCTGTAACTGATGACTGTTAGTCGCTATGGATAAGGCCATCTATCAAATGCTTAAAGTTAACTTTAGCTCTGATTTGAGTGTCAGTGCATCAGTTTGAATATTTGAAGCCACGTATCGGTCAGATTGCCTCTGACCCCTGTTCTGATGAAGACGGGTGCCATGCCTACACAGTATTAGTCAGTGATAGTCACTGTTATGGCTGATCAGTGTATCTCCCATGATCGAAACAGATTACAGTTATTACTTTATTGAGCTTTGACTAAAATATGATTGTATTTACTTACATAGTGTACATACATCATCTCATGCTTTAAGTCTTGTTGTCCACATTACTATGCAGCGGCACCTGGTCCCTTACTTAATGTGATCACAGATGTACTCTTTTTGGCTTTGTCAGCATAGATCAGGTTGAAGGACCGGCTCTGCGCTGTGACAGACATTGCTGGACTCCAGATGGTGAAACATCTGTGTTTCCTCTGCAGGCCTGAAGACCTATCTGATTTCTGGAAGAAAATCAGGACTTTCTCGCTGCAGCTGCTCGCCTGAAGCTGAGCAAGGAGATCCTGACCTCCGAGTTCCCGTCTCAGCACCGCCTGCTGGCACAGACAGAGCCACGGTCAGTTCTTCACAGGACTCATCTCCACCATTATGTTGGTCTTAAACGATCCTGAGAGGAATCATGAGAGGAATTTACTGTCCCTGTGATGTTTTGCAGTGTTGTGTTGTATTCAGTTTTATTTTCCGTATTTATGCTGAGCCTTTTACTATCAGAGACTGCGGTTCGCGAAACCTGCCATGTCTGACTTTCACGTCTTATACAGTTAATGGTGGAACAGGTTTAATTTTATGCAGTTTTTGCACACTGATAAAATACTCAAGGCTTTAGGAAATCTGCTGTTTTGACACCCTGTCTGTTTTCCAACCAACTAAATGTATTTGTCTATTAGTATATTTAACCTCTACTGTGTTTCAAGTCAGGTCAAATACATTTTAGCGTCATTTTGACCGTGTACACACACAATACACGCAACGGGCCTCTAGAACCATGTTGGAACACAGGACCGAACAAAACAGGACACCAATAGAATAAAGTAGGAATAAGGTTTTTTTTATGGTGAATCAATAGCTTTCCTCATTTTAGCTATAAAGCTTTATCAGAGCACCCTTCCAGAAGATCTAAGACATCTTTAGAAAATTTAAAAACTCAATAATATTCTTTCTGGGGAGTAATGGCTTTCTCTTTGCTATCCTCTCATATACTCTATTGTTGCTTGATGCTGGACTCCAGCTCTGACATTAGCCAGTGCAAGATGCAGACAGTCCTTGGATTTTATCGGTTTTTTTTGAGGGGATCTCCAGTTCAACCTCTTCAGAAGTTACTCTCACTCAGAGTCACTCTCACTTAGACCTGAGAGTCCTCCGGGTTGATAGGACGTCCTAACCCTAATCAGCCCCATATTTTCTAAAGTGAGGTCCCTGTAGGTGGCGCTCAAGACAGAACATTTTAATATCAGAAATAAGCATTTATGTTTCAGCATAGGGTAGTCTCAACAATGTATTACAGTACATTGAACTGTTATGATACGTTAGCCTCTAACAATGACAGGTAGTTGCAGTTTACTTGTTTATTTCTGGGCCCTTATGAAAGTCTTTCTGCCCTTTGCAACATCATACCTGTGCAAGACTTCTTTAATATCAATAAAGAATAAAAGTGTTGAAGAATAAGTGATGTTGTGAAAGACTGGAGGTTTGAATGCAGGTGGGCTCCTGGTGTCTACAGGGCTTTCTGTGGCCGAGCAGCCACACACAAGCCCAAAACCACCAATCCTAGGTCTACGTTTCTGCAGGGAATCTAGGTAACCTAGAAAACCAGTGTAGTGCATCGTGCCAAATATGGTGGAGGAGAAATAATCTGGGGCTGTTTTTCGTCTTATTCCCGAGAAATAATTACAAATGTACTTTTAAAAACAAGTCTAAAATGAAAAGTAAAACAACTTAAACAAGGAACACAAGTTAAAGGTTAAAAGTTAAAAGTTTTTAAGTTATACATGCAGCAACAGTGTCTGAGTGGGATGTTAAAGTGCATTGTGTCATATTAACACATCCATGTAAACAGAGTGAGAACCTGAATAGTAGCACAGCTTAGTGTAATGTTAAATAATGAATGTAATAATGTAATAATAAATAATGAAATATGACCATGAATGGGAGATTTTTTGTGATATTGTCCCAAGATGGGAAATCTCAATGTTGCAACATACAGTGAAATTCCAGAGAAATGTATCCTTGCAACTTCGACAGTTTGTGGAAGACCAAAAGTCCTTTGACCAGCACTGTGGCTCAATGCCAGCCCCTATTAAAACCCTTGCAGGTTTAGGCTGGTCTCCCTTATATGATGTGGTGCACGTTGCAGTGTCTGCGACCACAACATTAAAATCCACAGCCACCGGCAAATCTCAGGCCATGATTCCCTTTTACACCTCAAGCATGAACTCCTATCACTCCTCTGCCCTCCTTCTTCATCCTCCATTTTTAATTTGACCTTTTCTTCCCGATGTGTCTCTGTCCTCCCAGTTCCCTCGTCCTTCACGTAGCATGGCGCTCATTTCTGCAGAGGATCGGACACTTGAGGAAGCAGCAGTTCACAGCGCTGATGATCAAAAGTTTAGTGACATGAAGGTAAGACTCCAGTTCCTCTCAATAATGAACCAGACTTTTAGTTTTATATGATGCTTGGCAGCAATTAAATTAATCACATTATTATATGCAAAATTATATCATGAATCGAAAAGTAGTGTATTGTACTCTTTTATTTGAAAAGTACTGCTATATGAACAAAAGTGCAATAACATTTGGTTTGAACAAATAAGGAGCTTTTTAACAGCAGCGTTCCCTTTAACACAGTCACACAGCAAATCAAATATTTCTGTAAATCTCAACTTCAACATTAATGTAATCAAATCAAAAAGCTATTTGCCACTGCAGGGCATTCACGTTTTATCTAGTTTGTTATAGAAAAACAAACCATTATAGCAGCTGTAAGGAGGGACCAACTAAATATAAAAGTCTATGTATCTGAATGCAGTCATTTAAAGTAACTTTTGGTGTAATGGTCAGGTGCCCCAATACTCCATATAACGTGGACAAAAGTAATGGGACACCTGACCCCAGTGAAAACAAGCCTAGACTTAAAACTGTGTACTGCACGCACCCACGGGCGTTAACAGGCATGAAGTAAATAACGCTTGCCCAGCACTAATTTTATGATGATGCTGTTATTTCACTCAAACGTCCACTGGACAGTAGATTTTGAACCGCTGTGTTTGTAAAACCTGATTCTATTTCAGAATCCAGCTATAAAAGGCCTCCTGAGCTCCAATGGGAAAGAGGCTCTGACCCACAGCCTGGCTTCAGCATGTGAGAAGCTACAGGAGAAGAAACGGGGCGGAGGGGGAGGAGGGCTCAGCACCATGAACCACACCGCCCTCATTCCTCTGCGCTCCAAGAACTTCAGAGAGAGGAGTGATGCGCATTTTGTGAATGTGATAAAAGAGGACAGGTAGGAACTAGTCAGTTTATCAGAGTTATGTGTGGACCCAGAAATCTGCGTCTCTGAGTGAAATCTGTGACTATTACTTGTATCCAAAAAGATTCATTTCATTCAAAAGTGCACAAAAAATGCACAAACAGAGCAAAGTATTTAATCCAGAACCACAATAATCGTAGAACACACAGGAGTAGTATAGTGAGAAATATAATGTGTGCAATTGCATGTTATAGAAATGAGAATGTGCTTTTCGAGATATAAAGGGTCCAGTTTCCACAAATTAAACTGAACGTTTCTTTGATAATCTGTACAACCAGAATTTACACAGGACCATGTATAGATGGACATCCTCGTAAATGTTTTGATTTAAAAATCTATACAGGGCTACAAGCTGTGGCTAAACCAGTAAATATGTACCATTCTGTTCATAAAACAAGATATCATTGTATTTTACTGTCAGTGTGTAACACTGAATAATTAAATAAGGTTTTGTCGGAAGTATAATTATTACAGAACTACAGATAATGCTCATGTTTCGATAAACTGAACTCTGTGTTGTCAGGAGAAAATCTTGGACATCCTTTCTTTTGATGCTTTTCTGTCTGTACTTTATCTCTGTAATCAAATGCCCTAAAGTACAGTAATGTTTTGGATTGTGGGAAATGCAAAAATGTGACAAATATGCATTTTGGAGAGTAAGCATTCATATAGATCATTAGATTTATTAGATTTATATAACAGTGCCAGTACTGTTTAACCAGTCTAAATGATCAACCAGTCCAGTACTTTTACATCCCATGAGTCTGTGGAAGTGTGTGTCCTGCACTGGCTACTGAACTGAACTGAGTCGACTGTACACCCCTAATAGAGCTTTAGATTTAGTACGGATTATTCCTTTCTGTGTCCGATGTTGTTTTGCCCAAGTCCTCTATGGTTTGGGGGGGCTGTGATTAAAGTAATATAGTGATAAAGTAATATAATTCTATTCCAGGTGTTCTCATCTCTGTTGTCTGATGTTTGTTATGCTGTCTCTGGTGCAAAACTTTGATTTGTTTAGCCTGTAGTAAACCTGCTGTTCTCTTTCTTTTGTCTCCAGTTTGATGAAAGATTACTTCTCTAAACCCCCCATCACCAAGCTGAGCCACAACTTCCTAGATAAATCCCTGGAATCGTCCTACAGGTCCAGCTACCAGGAGGAGGTGAATACCTTCCACCTCTTTTTTCACTGCGTCCTGTGCTTCCGTTCTACACTCCCTGACTGAGCTCAGATACAGCTCCTGTCTGTGCAGAGGGGAGGAGGAGAAGCCCTGAAGTTTTACTGAGTCTGTGCTGCCCTCTGCTGGTACACATGCTTAGCAGCTTCAAGGGGAAACTACATTTATTCGTTTTCATTCTTATTCTTTCTTTTTTCTGTTTCTCTCTTTCTTTCTGTTCCTTTTTCTCTTTCATTCTCTATCTTTCTTTCTTTCTTTCTTTCTTTCTTTCTTTCTTCCTTTCTTCCTTCCTTCCTCTGATCATGCAGGTGAAGACTCAGGTCCTGGTCCAGACCTTTGCTAGTCCCAGTCTAAGCTCGTTCCTAGACCTGCTGCTGTGCTGTTTTGTCCTCCTGTCTCTGTCTCTGTCCTGTTTCTTGCGTCCCCTGGTGACGCGGCAGGCCGTCTCCATCCAGGCGCTCGCTGTGACCGTGGTGACGGCTGTGATCGAGTGCTCTGCGCTCGTCTTGGCTGTTCAGTGAGTGAGAATCCTGAATAAGCTGTTAGAAGACGTATTCAGATCGGAAAGTGTTTTATTCTTTAGTAAATGTTTGTTTTTGTTGGAGTATTTACAGGAGCACTCTTTTTTATGTTTTAGGAGGGCATTTTTTCTCGACAGGATCCTGAACTGCACAAGGATCCTGCTGTGGTTCACCTCTGGCTGGGTCCCTCGCCATCTGATCGGGGCGGTACTGGTGTCGTTACCTGCCGTGTCTGTCTTCTCCCACATCACCGGCGGCGTGCACTCCACACAGGTAGGCATACGGGGAGGTGGTGGTGTAGTGGGTAGGATACTTGTCTCTAGACCGAGAGGTCATGGGTTCGAATCCTACCACCACCACTAGGTTCCTGAGCAAGACCCTTAACCCTTAGACTGTCCCCTGTAGTTAGGTATTGGAAGTCGCTTTGGATAAAAGCGTCTGATAAATGCCGTAAATACGGGGACAGGTACAGTATATATATGTACAGTATACAGGTGCAGTATATATACATATATATATATATATATATATATGTGTGTGTGTGTGTATATATGTACAGTATACAGGTGCAGTATATATATATATGTGTGTGTGTGTGTGTATATATGTAATTTTTGTAGTGAGCTGGAGTAATACATAAAACCTAGGTCATGTTGAAAGCTTAAACGAAAGGTCAAAGATGAAATAATTTTCAAAAGTACAGTAAAGTCTTTGGTAAAACTCTGTCCACCACTCTGAAACTGGTGTTGTGTTGTACATGTATACCATGTACATTCATGACCCAGACACTGAAAGGGACCTTGAGGTTTTTCAGCACTTCAGTTTGTTTGGGTTTAGCTTCTCAGTAAAAAAATTTAATATATTAAAAATGTGTATTTACTGTAAATTATTCATTTCTGATATTTTCGGTGATTCTCACTTCTGTTCTGCAGTTCACAATGTTCATCTGCTGCACGGTCGTCATTACGATGATCCAGTACTGTAACTTCTGCCAGCTGAGTTTCTGGATGCGCTCGTCCCTGGCCACGCTGGTGGGGCTGCTGCTGCTGGCTGTACTGTGGAGCCCCTCTTTCAGGTTGGACCTTCAAAAACTCTCTTTTTATTACTTGAGTCTTAAGAGATTAAATGAATTTAATTGTGTGAGTGTAGGTTGAATGTAGGTGATATGGTTGACACCATATTAAATTATATTTTTGCTTCACTTTTAACCTAATAATAATAATGCTGGTTGTATTGAGTATAATATTGAGTTGCTTACTGCTGTTTCCCATTATGTTTCAGCACGAGGGAACATTTATTCCTCAGGTGAGTGTAAACTTTATTTCCATGTGAGAAGTAAAGTTTAGTGTTTCCTGTTTTGTGATGTTAACATTTGATACTGTTAGATCTCTCATTGTGTCCATACTCTGATACTGCTGAGTTGGATAACCTCTGTTGGTGTTTCTTCCTGTGGCTGGGATGCGCTGGCTCCACTGACAGCAACAGCAGTGTAGTGCAGTCCTACATGGAGCCTGAGGTTCATTTCCAGAATGTGCTGGCCTGTGAAACCATGCTGTCCTTCTTCCTGCTTTTGCTTCTGGTCTGGTTCCTCAACCGCGAGACTGAGGTGAGCTACAGACTCCATTACCATGGCAACGTGGAAGCTGACCAGCACCGAATTAAGATCCAGAACATGAGGGACCAGGCAGACTGGCTCCTGCGTAACATCATCCCCATCCACGTGGCGGAGCAGCTCAAGGTGACTCAGAGCTATTCGAAAAATCACGATAACGTGGGCGTCATTTTCAGCAGCATTGTGAACTTCAGCGAGTTCTACGAGGAGAGCTATGAGGGCGGCAAGGAGTGCTACCGAGTGCTGAATGAACTCATCGGGGACTTTGACGAGCTCCTGTGTAAACCTGACTTCTCCAATATCGAGAAGATCAAGACCATTGGTGCCACCTACATGGCGGCATCAGGTCTCAGCACACAGCACTGCGGTGATCAGGCCCACCCACACGCCCACCTTCGCGCTCTGTTCGACTTCGCCCTGGAAATGATGCGCGTCGTGGACGACTTTAATAAAAATATGCTGGGTTTCAAATTCAAACTGCGCATTGGGTTTAACCATGGGCCTCTCACAGCCGGAGTTATAGGCACCACCAAGCTCCTGTACGACATCTGGGGGGACACGGTGAACATCGCAAGCCGAATGGATACAACCGGAGTGGAGTGTCGCGTCCAGGTGAGTGAGGAGAGCTTCTGCGTGCTCAGTGGAATGGATTATGAGTTTGATTATCGAGGCACGGTCAATGTGAAGGGCAAAGGTCAGATGAAAACCTTCCTGTACCCGAAGAGTGGGGACAGCGGGGCCGTGCCTCAGTACCAGCTATCCGTCT
Organism: Hemigrammopetersius urotaenia; assembly: GCA_037974485.1. Classification (NCBI taxonomy): domain Eukaryota; kingdom Metazoa; phylum Chordata; class Actinopteri; order Characiformes; family Alestidae; genus Hemigrammopetersius; species Hemigrammopetersius urotaenia. The sequence continues at coordinate 11,189 of JBBPDC010157956.1, read as the reverse complement.
CACCGGAGATCCGGGCGCAGGTGGATGGCAGCATCGGTCGCTCCCCCACTGATGAGATCGCTAACATGGTGCCTGTCGCTGCTGGCGGCGCTGGAATGTCGCTTTCTCTGAGCTCAGAGCTCGGGGGACAGGGAGAAGCTCTCAGAGAGTCCAGCGACAAGATATCCAGCGGCGAGGCTTTCCCGAAGTTTAAAACCCGCCACCCGGCATCGGCTGGCTGCTTAACATCCATGCTAGAGGCCAGCGCGAGTGCAGGCATGACCGTATTCCTGAAACAAACAGACGCTGCCTTAATTACTTCCACTCTGACTTCCTACCAGCTCGGGCCTAGCGGAACCAAAGAGACTTTAGTGATGGACAAAAAACAAGGGTCCATTTTGGAACCGACCCAACTTTAGCACTTGGTGAGTATTTTACAGTAACTGGCAACAGGGTCCTAGACGTTTATTATACTTTTACAGGGAGACTAATATAATTCTGATTTATAAACTCACATAAATCTGTAAATACTGAATTTAATTTCATCTGTAGGCAGTAGAATTGCTCCAGTATGCTCTAGTTTTAAAACATACTGAAACTGGCAGTATGGTAATTCTACAATTATACAGAGTTAGTCTAACAACGCTCTCCATGTACAAAACAAGACACCTTAACAGTAATATACGATTATTTCATCCTCTTAGACTGCAAATCTGACGTCTGACTAGTGTCTCCCAGAAAGTATTTTTACAGCAGTCTGTATTTGAGGATTACAGTCTATAGTTGCAGGGTTTATTGTTTTACGGTGTGTTTTCATCGTCCCAGCTTGCAGAACAGGCGTGCTTGGGCAACAGTGTGCTTACGTTCGTGCGAGTTGCAGATTTAGCTCAGTAAAGACAGGCTCCTAGAATAAACGCACCTTACCTTCTACACACGCCGGTTATAATTCCACACTTATCCTTCAGATCACTTTACCACCCCTCCCTGTTTTTCTCTTTGAATTATTGTCTTAGTAGTTTGCACTTTAAATGAAGCGTCTAGCGACAAATTGTGCCCGAGGCATTTCTGAAAATGTAAATAAATGTAGTAGTTACTCTGTTAAATCATTATTGTTTATGTTTTCAGTTTTTGTGTTGCCACTGTTTTCATGCTTGGTGTTGCATTCCTGATTGTAAAAGGGTCTAAAGTGGCAAAAGGTCTGTAACCATTTCGCCTCACTCCCTGACTTTGTTTACATTTACCCCGTTTTCTGTTTATGTTCTGCCATGCTTTACCCCGTGAGATTCCTGTCTTTATTTACATGTGTAGCTCCGCCCCTCACCTGCCTCCCTCATGGTTCACCTGTCAGTGTTCTGTATCACCCTGAGTGTTTATACGCCTGTCTTCGAGTTCAGCCATGACTCTGTTTCTGCAGCTCTGTCTTCCCCTGGGTGTGTTCCTTCATCTTGTTTTCTGGTTTCAGGGGATCAGTTTCATGTCTATTTCTTCTTTATTTCATGTAGTGTTTTGCTTTGTTTAATAAACTTCTCCATCTGCACGCATGTCCGCCTCTGGTCCTCACTCTGAATGTTACGGGAATGTATAACTGCGCTAGCAAAACTCCCTCATTTTATCCAGCATAAACACAGTGTCTTCGACTGACACTCAGATTATACTCTACTCTTTCAGCTTTTACACAGAGACAGAGGAATTTTCATTATAACATTACAACCATCGACATGACTCTCAATGGTGGAACACTCATTCTTTTCTATTCTGTCACTAATTAAAATTAATCGTGTAAGACTTTAATGTATTTAAATATGAAAATAAGAAAATATTTGACTCTTTACAATGTTAGGTAAATGAGACAGTAATGTTTTGCGGATGCTGTGTTGGAAATATTTGATCTTATATTAATAAAAACCATTTGTGCAGAAGTTTAACACAAAATTCCTCCCTGGCCACAGCTATGGAAATGCTCAGACCTCTTAGTTTTGTTTGTATATTGCAGAGAACTCTCCGTTCTTTGTTCATCTCAAAGAAAGGTTGATAAAGATCTCTAATTCTACGTTCAGCTACATGTAAAACAGAGCGGACATGCACGATTGCTTATGTAATACATTAAAAATTCTCTAAACTTCACAGAGAGACATGTCCATTTTCAGAAAGCACTTACTAAATCATGTATTAAATAATTATTAAGCTTATTAAATGTATTAAACAGATTAGTGGATGACACAGTAGTGGTAATGATCTCAAGACTGCAGACACAAAGTCTGCAAATTGGCAGGATGGTGTACAGAAAAATAAAAAACTAAAGAAGTCAATACAGGAATCATGAGACACTGCAAGAATTTCTCTCAACACAAATATGGAGAGTTTCCAGCTTCAAGCTTCTAGGAACCCACATCACAGAGGACCTCAGTTCTGCTCTGGTCAAAAAGACTCAACGGTTTCCTCTTTTTTTCAAGGTTGCTTAGGAAACCCGACCTGGCCGTGGTGCTACTTGTGTCCATCTCTGCTCTGAGAATAAAATGACAAACATCATGTGGCAACTGCTCAGCAACAGACTGGCGAGTTTTAAACACAGCCCAGAAAGGAACTGGTCTCTTCCAGCTCTCATTGAAAAACACCTTCAAATCACACATTCTCGGCAGAGCAAGCAGCACTGAACCAAGAGACTCAACCAGTCAACCTCTCTCCTGCCAGACCTTAAAGACTCCTACCACCTCGCCCTCAACGCCATCATAACACCACAGGACTGACAACTGCAGCATTACAGCCATGGGACTGGGACTAAAAAACGGCCCTGGACTTTTTCCACCAGCTGTACATGTAAAAGGGTGGTTGGATTTTACACCAGATAAATGACTGTATTAGTGCCCTCTGCTGTTAGGTGATTTCTCAGTTAAGATAAGATAAACCTAAATTTCACGGCAAAAAGTGGACAGTACAAAGTTAAGAGCAGCAAAAATTAAGTAAACAATAGAATAGAATAAAATACTATACCAACAGTACAGTATAAAATGTACACTATACAAATGAGAAATATAAATAGAGACATCTGTTTTATAAAATATATACATGTATGTATATGTAAGTTAAGGAGTAAGGCAGCCGGACGGCTGTTCTGGAAAAGTCACAGATTGCCAGTCCGCCCCTGGTCTCAGCACAAGTCTGTTTTTTTGTTTTGTTTCTTTAGTATTCTTGAAATTGTGGCTTGGTTTACATGGAGCCTAATATTCTGATTGTAATTTGTATACAATTTTTGAAAGAAAAATAAGATGAATGTAAAGGCCCAAACTGGCTGAAATTTCATTCGGATTTTTTATAAATCGATTTAAGAAAAACTTGAATGCGCTTCATCTTTACTCCGTCTAAATGTATGGTGGACCTCAGCTAAGTGTTCATCTTTACTACAGAATTAAAGCCTACAACAAACAAGTGGATCCCACCAAGTTTCCATTTCTGACCTTATGGATGAAATGATGGGAACATCCTTCCTGAGCTGAGGCACTGAAACACAGTTTCTCGAGGAAGGTGACTGATTAAATGTGTTGGTGCATGTAAACTCCAGACCCTGTTAACTCAGCATGTTAAATCAGGATGACTTCAGTCAGAGTGACAAAAAAGTGTGCAGTTTCTTCCCCAAATCTCAGCCGGCTCACTCTGTTCAGACCCCCTCTGTCCCCTGAACTAAATGGAAAAGTATGAAAATGAAAAAAATCAGTTCTAATAATTTACTCAACCTTTCACAGACAGCTTGCAAAATATAAAGCTAAGGTGCACAGACAGCAACATAGATATAAAGGCACTTGCCACTAAAGCTGTTATTGTAAATGAAGTCGTCACTAATCAGAACTTTGATACCTTATGTTTTACAGAGACCTGGATCAGAGCTGATTTACTAAGCTGATTTACTGAGCTGATTTACAGAGCCACAGGCTACAGCCCTAGAATAACGGTAGTGGGGGAAGCATAACCACCATTCACAGAAATGCCTTAAACAGAAAACAGGTTTTACCTTCATTTCTTTCCAAGTTATCTTTCTTAACATAACCAATCCAGGTTTAAATAAGACCTCTTTCACTACAGGCCACCAGGACCTTACATGAATCTAATGGCTTCCTAGCATGTCTAGCAGAATAGAACGATGAAGTAATAATTGTTGGAGTAGTAGTGAGGATTTTATAGGTCCTCTGGAAATGCAATGGAAAATGCACTGGTATAGATTTGCATATAAAGGTCTTCTAGGCCGGCTTCCTCCCTGTCTCCCAGCATCTTCAGCAGAAGTCAGACCTTGTGGTTTACGATCACAGGACTTTTATTTCTTGAATGTTCCCCGTGTTCGCACTGCACTTTCTGATTGGAATACCTTGCACGGTTTAAAACAAATCTTACAAATCTTGTCTCTTGGGATCGGTTTAAATTTATTCTAAAGGGCCTGGAGACTATGTTGCTAATTTTTAATTGTTTTAAATAATTATTTCATTTTGTTTGTTCAATTGCTATGTATGTTTGTTGTTGTTTGTAAGTCTTTTATTCTATCTGGGTTGTGATGTTGCCATTTGGCCAGGACTCCCTTATAAAAGAGATCTGCGATCTCAATGGGACTTTTTCCTGGTTAAACAATGGTAAAATAAAATAAAATCAAATTTTATAGACTGATCAAAACAGCTGCAGCAGAGAGGCAGTTCCCAGTTCAACAGACAGAGCTTCCCACTGTTATCTCCTCATCAAAACCTCAGTGCTCAGTCCAGTTCCATCAAGCTTACTTAAAACAATCTTACCAATAATAACCAAGCCTCCTTTTGTAATAATAAAGTCTTCTCTTAAACTTGGTTTTATATCAAAATCTTTTAAACGATTACAGACCTCTTTCTTATATACGATTTTATCTTAGACCTAAGAGAAGGTTGTGGCCCAACAGTTTTGTTCATATCTGCACAGAAATAGCATATGTAAAAATCTCCAGACTGGACTTATCATAGACATGAAACGACCTTAGTAATTTACATTTACCAGATGCTTTTATCCAAAGCAACTTCCATTCCCTAACTACAGGGGACAGTCTCCCTGGGTTAAGGGTCTTGCTCAGCTGAAGGTAGGATTCGAACCTGTGACCTCTTGGTCCGGAGGCAAGTATCCTACCCACTGAGCTACCTCCACCCCAGAAATGATACTTAAGAATCTTTAACTTTGCTTGTTTTGCTTAGTGCAGTATTTTACTCCATAATCTATTCTGTGTTATAAGAAAACCTGGTTGGGGCCACAGGAGCAGCCTTATCCTGGTTTAGATCACACCTGACTGACTGCCATCACTTTGTAAGTGTGAAGGGGGAAATCAGTACATACCAAAGTTAAATATGGAGTCCCACAAGGTTACATCTTAGGACCTCTTTTATTTACAATGTACATGCTGCCATTGGGTGTCATTATCTGAAAACATGAAATTAGCTTCCACTGCTACACAAACCAGTGTCTCAGGGTGCTGAAGTCTGTGAAACCCTCTGGCTCTGTACTTTCTGGCCTCATTTTGTACTCTTTACAATTATATTTTCTACCCTGTAAACGTAAACAGAAATTTGTTTTCCAACTTTTCTTCTCCGAGGCCCATCTGTTCAGCTTTGGTGAACCACCACTGGGGCTCTGAGTCACCACTCCACTCCTGAGCGCCCATCGTCCCTTGTCCACCTGTCCTGGACTGGACCGGCTGCCTCGGTCTGCCCAGATGTGCTCCTACCCTGCCCTGTCCAGGGGCTATTGCTGCTCAATACCTCAAAAAGATATAGTTGTTACTACTGCTGGAGACTCTTAAACCACCACTCAAACCCCTCACATAGACTCCATACTACTGACACATGTTACACTTACTGGAAATTACATTTTTGTGATGTTTAATTTCACTTAGGACAGACTTACATTGACTAAAGTGACTATTGCACATGTTGAATTTGATTTATGATTTAGTAAATCAGTAAAATCATCTCCTATTTGCTATGTGCATTAAAGGCTCCGAACTGATACACTGGTTCTGTGGGAAATGTGTGAAAATTAGAGGTTATAGTATTCTATATGTTCTGTGCAGTATACGGGTTCTGTACAGTGGAGGCAGTGCAGTGTTTCTCTAGCGCCCTCTCCCTGTCACTCATGTGACGTGTCCCGGGGGCGTGTCTGTCTGGCCCCGCCCCCAGTCCGGCTGCTTAAAGGTAAAACTTTGTTTTTTGTCGGCGGATCAACAGTCGCCATCTTGTCGTGAAGGAGTCGGGGCGTCGGGAGGATCTTCATTCCGACTGAACTCCGACCGAACCCTAGACAGCTTCCTGTGATCCCGACCAGAGAAACGGAACAGTCAGAGGTTCTGTTTCAGTCTGGGAGAGACCCGGGTACCTGATCTCGGTTCTGGCCCTGATTCTGGTTTTTCCTGGTTTTGCTCGGAGTCGTCTCTGGTTTTGCTCTGCTTCTCGTTCTGCACGGATTCTGACTCTTCTACTCGTTTTCTGTTCGTGTCCTGGTCTGATTTTGCTCCGGTTCTGTTGTGGTTCTGGTCTTGTTCTGCTGTGGTTCTGTCGGATCCAGTCTCACGTCCAGCTGACATGCAGAACTTCCGTCTCTAGAGGAATATTTTGGATGTGCGTCGGTTTCAGCGGGTCCAGGATGGATCCTAGGGAGAGTTATTGTCTCTCTGAGGAGGAGAGTTCTTTCAGGGTGCACCGATGATGTAAAAGGTTGTAAAAGAATTAATTCTGTTCGTTTTACTGAAATTATTCTGTAACTGGCTGGAATCCTCTGAGGAGAGAAGACATACAGGAGGTGGACGGTGTGGGTGCTGGCTGTGGGATCATGATGGGGTGATTGTCAGTGTCGAGCCGGTTCTGGCTTGTTTAGTTCCTCACCTTTTAAACTGGTTAACTCAAACTGGTTAACTCTGGTTAACGCAGAACCTGTCCTGCCCAGTTAAACTTCCGCACCAGAACAGAGAAACTGACCGCACCATGGAGATCCGAGCTCCCAGCGCCAAGCGCCCGAAGCTCAGCTCGCCTGCCCGCTCCCTGTCCGACGGCCCAGGTAAGACACCCTGCAGACCGGACAGACTGGACACATACAGCCTGCAGACCGGACACATACACCCTACAGACTGGACACAGACACCCTACAGATGGGATACACACTGCTCCCCCCATACACCTTGTCCCACACACAATGCTTCTTGGGTGCTGTGTTCCTGGTTGCCCGCTGCTTCGATTGGTTAAATGAATTAAATTGGTTAATTTCAGAGAAAGTATTTCCTGCTGTTCACACTTTAGGCTCGTAACTCCAAACTTTGGACGCCAAATATCTGCATCGCTCACTACAGCTGCAGAACTGTAATCTAGTACCCACAGCCACACTGTAAAGACCATGCTATGTTTTGACTCTAAATGTGATTGTAGATTTCCACTATAAACCATGTTCTCTTACAAAATTCTGCAAGTCCATCTTTAAACAGTTCAGAATGTATGATGCTTACCGTTTAATAACAATTGGATTGTTATTCTTATGTTTTTTTTTATTGTTTCCCCTTTTTCAGATTTAGGGTCTCTGTTTGACTTGGAAAATGACCTGCCAGATGAGTTGATACCCAGTAGTGACTTGGGGCTGGTCTCCATACCTTCCAGTGGAGATGGAGGAGCTGCAGGGCGGATGGGTATGATGGTCCAAGATGCTGCCTCCAAGCACAAGCAGCTGTCTCAGCTCCTGCAGTCGGGCAGCAGTGCTAGCTTGGCCAGTGGCCTGAACTTGGTCAGCCCGCAGCCTGGCATTGCTGGACAGGTGGCCCTGTGCAAGAGTCCTTTCAGCCAGGGTTCTCCAAGTCACCCGTCCCAGCCCCACAAGCCTGTGGGCACCCCAGGCGGTCAAGGCAACAGTAACAGTCCCGCTGTGGGTCCCAGTATTGGCTTCAGCCAGACCATACTGACCAGTAAGCAGGGCCACGGACTCCTGGGCCAGAGCCTGAGCCAGCAGGGACAAATAATGAACGGAAAGATGGCACCAGTGGGTCGAGGAAGAGGAACCACAGAGATGCAGTTTGAGGGACAAACTCTTCAGAGCATGTCAGTGGGAGGAGCCGGTGGGCCAGGGGTCAGTGGATCTGGCAGTGCGCTGGCAGAGACGTTCTCTCATGAAGCGCCTCAGACAGCCATACACAACACAAACAGCCCCCAGCGAGCCGGAAACATGAACACGGTGAGGGGGATTCCACTGCACTCTCCTCAGGCTGGTGCAGGTGTCTGGGTTTTGTTCTGTTGTTCATTGATGTACAGACAGTGAACATGGTGGGTACAATATTGTCACACATGCTGGGAGAAATTAATCCTGTGTGAATGAAAAACATTGTGTGCGAAAGACCTGCGTTTGGCAGCTGGCAAGTAACTTCACAGTCCTATCAGTTTGTTTCACACATATCTCAAACATCTTAAATCACTTTTTCTGACGACGCTGTGCCACCTTGCCGCCGCAGTCACACTGCAAACAGAATGAAGCATGATTTTGTTTGACCACCTCTGTGTGTTGGATCATTGCTCCTTCTGCCCGGTACATGGTTTGAGGGACCTTTCACACCTGCACTGAAGGTCCCACAACCACACTTAGTCTTTCGTCATAAAATCATTATTGATGTTGTGATTACCTGTTCATAACAAGTATAACATGTTTTGGTGATGGTTTCAGCATCTAAGATAACTGTATTTAATTAGGTTTGGAAAGCAAAATGATCCAGATCACTGACCTCTAACTGAGTCTGTATGTGAACAGTGTACATCAGCACAGTTGAGAGGCGGGCCGGTCTGGGTCTATAACAATGACTGTAAGTTCTTTGAACACATACTAGAAGTACTTGCTCTTTTTAAAAAGAAAGGAACTTTCTGGCTGCGGACTGTGTTACATTTTATTCCTCCGTTTGAATTCTTTTGACATATTGCAGAAACGTATTTGCAGTCCCGTACCCACAGATTTGGATTTTAAAAGCAAACTGTCCTAAATTTCTAGTCGTCATATCTTACAGCAGTCGAAGGCCGAAGCAGATGCGTGAACACACAGTCAAAATGATCCAAAAGGTTTGCTGGTTAGACAGCTACAAACTTTTAGCTTTTTAGTGACCTTAGTTTCTAGGCAGATTAGCCTGCTTAGCAACCTGTATGCTGTGTTTTTTCACCACCATCATTGTAGTATTTTATTTAAGACACATAAACGTTGTTTCCTCTGTTCTTCTCTTCGTTCTCTAGGTTTGTCTGGGCGCCGCTAATGGCCCATTCGGGCACCAGTATGTGCAGGCTACTGGGCGACCCCTGACTGGTACTGGTGTCAATAATCAGCTCCAGAGCAAGACTGTGCTCTCGACGAGCCCACAGCCCCCATTGAAGGCCTCCTCTAGTGGGACAAACCTGGTAAGTAATCTTTGACTAAACTTATACTTTCTGCAGTGGGGCTTTTTATGGCTCTCACATGTTTTCAGTGTGAAATCTGGGGGACAACATCATGATACAAAATATTTGTCTACAACATTAAAACATCTTGCTGTTTTAATACAGGCAGTATAGCCAAAGACTACATTTACTTTCAGAATTTCATAAGAATTGGTTTAGCAATACTTCAATACTTTCTCTGTAAGGGCAAGCCAGTCCTCTTATGTGCTTTACTGGTTGACAGATGATCCTGCACACACTGCTCCCAGATTCCAGATGCATGCATCCCAGATAATGCATCACTCAGGGACGTCACACAGTTGTGGTTTACAAACCATATGTGCCCAAAATTAGACATCATAGATTTTAGAATAGGTTGCATTAATAGTTTCTAAAATAAGTGAAACACCTTAAACTGCTCAGTTATAAACAAACAGAATTACACTTTCTTATGCAGAGAGGCAGACCCCTGGGTTTTAACAAACTGGGCAGGCAATAGGGTAAGGAGGCAGAGCAGTAGACAAATGCATTGCACACATCAAATGTAGTTGGCACTATGGACACACTTCTGGTCCCATGTCAGTAGGGTGTGGCACCCCCCCCCAGGCCTGGATACGTGTGGTGATAGTGCGGAAGGTAGTCGTACAGCTGGGATGTCCTCTCCTGCATTAAGTCGATCCACAGTTGCTGAAACTGGCCCTGGAGATCCTGCAGGTTGGCACTGGGTCATGGGCAACATCCAAGCTGATTCCTCACACGTTCCACTGGGGAAAGATCATGGGACCATGATGCCAGTCGTGGAGGCATGGTGCGGGATGACCCGGGTGATGTAGAGTGTCTAGTACCCGGGCCCTCACGCGCCCCTTGTTTCCAACATCAGGCCACTATCACACCTCTACGTCCCACATTCCAGGCCTGCTACAAAGCGACAGTGCAACTCGTATCAAACTCCATCAAGGGCTGGTAATGCTGTCTAATGCATTGCTGTTCTGAATGCATACCCGATTACGTCCCGGAGCATTACATCTGGGTGCTTCGCTTTTTTTTGTCACTGTGTGTTTGAACTCAATACATTAATAAATAAAGTTACAGCATTGAACAGCATTGAGTCCCAGGGACAACAGAATATCTATAATAAATAGTTGGTAGTGGTGTAACAACAATGTGAGTGGGATGTGAAGCTTAGTTTACCATAATGAAAATATTGCACCATATGTACATACGTTATTGCACATGAGAATAAAGATATAATAAATAATTTTCCTATTGGACAGCTCTGCCCTGCAAAGCCGAAGTGCAGTAATGACGCCAAAGCTGAAACTGAGAAAAATGGCTTTAAAGTTTTAGTATTAGTACGAAGTTTTACTATAATTTCTCTGAAACAGGACAACTTTGAACCAGGATAATGCCCTAAACCCCATTGGTTGTCAATTTTGACCAAATATGTAGTTGCTGCACTTTGACTTTGTAGGGCAGAGTTAGCAGCATAGAGAAACCACAGTGAGTAAGTGTAGAATTATAACGGTGACTGGTCATTAAGGTGCCTGTACTGGCAGTAACTGAGAGTCCAGAGTTTTCTTTGGACTGGAGAGAATTTTGGCACATTTTTAAAGAACGGTTGAGGTAAGTCTCCTGTTGAAGAATGAAAACCGGGAGGAATTGGGGTCTAATATAACCCTAGCTATACTCTTAACAATAACTTATTTTTAGTATGTGCAATATACTTATCATAATACTGTGCAATATATCTTGATGTGCAATACTGTTACCTATGTGCAATACATT
>JBBPDC010157936.1:0-19328 GCA_037974485.1 Hemigrammopetersius urotaenia | reverse complement strand
ACATCCATGCTATAAATCTTTTATATATATATATATATATATATATATATATATATAGATCAAAGACTTATAGCACGGATGTGCAAACACTTATAGCATATATATATATAGATCAAAGATTTATAGCATGGATGTACATGGAAGGGTCATTCAAATCACTGGCTTTGTGCTTTGGCCATAATGCAGGTATTTCAACAGGCTAATTCTGCAAATTTGTCTCTGAAATATGCTAGTTGCAGCTATCATGATTGTTTTAGACTCCTCTGGTATTGGATGTATGCCAAAGGAGTATTGGATCCTCTGGTGTTGGATGTATACCTCTGGTATATGGTATATATTCTGAATGTAACAAGTACAATACAGCTATTTGTAATAAATAAATTACATTCTGAGATTAGATTTAAATTTCACTGATTCACAGATTTAAATTTCACTGACTATTTGTCATGATGAAGGGCCTCCAGTGGTCTAACCATAGGCGTCCTGTTCATTAAGGGGCCTCTGTATTTCATTTAATCAGAAGTGTTTTACTTAAATGCCTTTTTAAAGCCTAAGTTGTACTCCATAATAAAAAAGGGGTGCAGTTCCTAACATCAACAGAATTCAGTGTCAGTGATGTAAGCACAGGCACCTTCGCTCATTGCTTGTGCAGTAAATACTCATTTGCTTGTCAGTGAAAGTACAGAGTGTGTTGAGCTCAAGATATGGTTCAGTAATACAATGCTGGCAGATTCTGAAAGCATAAATACTGTGTAAGCTGCTGTGTTTGCTCTGGGCCTTGCAGAAACATCTTCCTGTTTATTCAGACTGAGTGAATGCTGGCCCGCTTGTAACTGTCATTTTGACACAAGTAAGACTCAAATAAAGTCATTTGAACCACGAGCGCCTGTGTGTACCTGTATATTTTGCTTAGCTGACGCCAGGCTGTTAAAGTGATGCAGCCTTTGATTCGTGTGCGCTAAGAGCTGTGGCAAGCAGGACAGCACATGTGTTAGCAGTGTTGGCCTGTATAGGCGTGGAACTGTCTAAAGGACAATGACCTCTTTATGTGCCTAACCTTAAGGGCATGACTTCAGCCATTAGCACCCTCTTCAGACCACAGTTGGGCCAGAGATCATGCTACTGGTTTTAGCAAATCTATCAGTGTGCTCTAACTCAAGAGGAGCTTAGTGTTGGTCTGTTTTAATTAAATATCACACTCACACACGTGTACAGTCTTCCAGTGTCTTGGCGCGGCCAGTGCAAAGTCCCAGTTACCCTTTAGCTTCTGTCGGGCTCAGGAAACAGCCAAGAGGAGTTCGTCCATTGAAACAAAAAACCCTCCAAACTGAATCCTAAAACAAAAGAAATGCTAAAACCAGAGTGAAATGGTCTCTATGTATGAGGCAGGAGAAGATCAATGATGCAGAATTTTGGATCAACTGGAAATGAGATAGACTTGGGCGACACTAAAGTAGCGAGAACTACAACAGACTTGAGAAGAGATGAAGACATAAAAAATATACATAATAATAAATTAATTTCTCTAGATCCTGAATAGTTTGATTGAAGATAGATGTTTGTTTATTGAACTTAAATGCAGGACAAAACACAGATTTGTCCATAAAAAATTGGCATTCATCCATCTTTCAACCTCCAACTGATAGTGACATGGATCATTGGACTTAGAATCCTGGATTTTTGGGTTTAATAGAGAGATAAGGACATTTTAGCCAACAACAGTTAAACTAAGTAAAATATGCTTTCCACACAGATGGCAAATATTTTGACTCTCAATTTGTTGACTCTCACCCTTCATTTAGTTTCTGTAGCTTCCAGTTAACCCAGAATTTTCCAGATTAACCCAGAATTTTAACTCCAAGACCAGGTTTGGCTATTACTTTCAGTGCCATTCTGATTTTACATTTGGGTTCTTAGATTTGCCCCATTTCTTCCTTACTTTTGTAAGCTTTACGTATTCATGATTTATCTGGCAGGTGGGAGGCACTCATTTAAACACATTGGAGAGCTAAAGATCTGATAGCTGCTGTCATCACAGCTAAAGACTAACTTAACAGACATTATCATTTGCAATGTCAAGTTTTTTTTCAACTCCATTTGCTGTTTAGATTTGGATAAAACTTTGTGGTCAGGTTCAAGTGCAAAACTGTGGCTCAAGAAGCACAGAATGTTCTCAAGCTTCCTTTAGACTTGTATCAAAGCTCTAAACCTGAGTTTTAAAAAACACTAGCCTGATGTATTGACCAGCAGTGGCTTTGTTTCTTATGTTTACAGTAACCAGAGAAGAGAGTTAGGCTAAAACAGACGACAGTATTGAAAGCACGAGGAATAGACGATGAGGGAAGGGTGTATAATGGCTTCCTCAGGTGTAACATCATTCATAAATCTGCTTCTTATTAGGCCGGCACAGCAAAAATATTAGAATCAATGTGTTGTCCAGTTCTCAGCAGAAGACAGAAGAGCAGGCATAAAGTAGATTTAACTGTTAGTGTAATTTAGCAAGGGGCTTTGTTTCATTTCTACACTAATAATGAGGTATGAGAGGAAGCCTCGCTGAAAGATATTCAGGCAATAGCCTGGACTGTAGGAGAATAGCCAAGAGCATCATAGCTGAAATATGGCTGGACCTGGACCTGTGTAATCTTGACATACTGATGCAGAGTTTGTGGTTTCTAGTCTTACCAGTTAGCACTGCACAGGCTATATGCCTGTATGGGCAGTTACATAATCTCAGATAGACTTGCTTATGTGGTTTGTGACAGTGTATGGCCCTCTGTTGACTTTGTGGGGGAATTGGTATGGTTGAGGCTTCCATTACTTGTTAGTTCAATTAGCCGTGGAGCTCCAGTGCAAGACAAAAGAAGCAGAGTCCAGACACCAAATGTGTCTAGTCAACTCAATTTTGGACTAAGGGGGAAATTCATTCATTCGTTTCTTTAATCCTTACTAGGGTCACGGGTACCCAGAGCCTATCCCGGGGTCAATGGGCAGGTCCCACCGCAGTGCATGGGAAATTCCAGTGTAAATTTCTGGAATCAGTAGCTTCTGTGAATGAACTAACATTCAATTCAACCCACAGCCTGATATGCAAATTCTATGGCTTTTATATTTATAATATCAATATCTAATAACTAATACTATCTATTGAAATGCTTTTGTGTTCCTACTTTAGATTTTAATTTTACACTCCAATTGTTTAAGTCTCAGTTCTCAGACTTCCTAAACTCAAAGAAACAGAAATTAAGTGAAAGGTGGAGGTGAAGCTATCCACAGTTCCTTGTGTTCATTCCCTCTTTTTGGTTTTTCATTAGTTCTCTTTTTAAATATGTACAAGGGAGTCAAAAGTCCAATCCTGGTCAAATGACATATTTGTAGATATTCAAATCAATAATAAGTACAAACTCTTTTCAGAGAACAGGCGTCTGCACATTTTAATACACAATTATAGTTTATTTGCTGAATTTAACATGCTGGACATATTTGTTTCCTATATGTTTAATCATAATGTGATCTATTTTGCAGAAAAAGGCCCTATTGAAGTTCCCTATGAAGGCTGTGTTAACTTATTTTCATTTCGGGTGTTTAAAATGTTACATACGTCTGCATTTACTTACTTGATGTTACTTTACTGTGCAAATTGCATAGTTTATTATATATTAAATAGTTTATTATATATGAGACTACAAGATACATTTGGCATCATCACAAACACACACACACACGTGCCACAGTTGAATCTCACACCATCCTCCCATTAGTAATCTGACGAGCATCGTTGAGTGTTTTGGTTGTTCAGAGCTGCTCGCTGCCAGCAAACTTTAATGATGGATCATTTAACGGTCTATAAAATATTATTCTGGGTTTTACGCGTATCCAGCCCGAGCCACGTCCAGTTAAACAAATACAAACTGGGTTCATAGTTGCCAAAACTTGAGCACAAAACAGCTCAGGATGAGGACTGTGGATTAAGCATAACAGATTTGATTCCTCAGTTCTTTTTTCACAGAAAGGCCGACTGTCACAGACAGCTGAGGAATGCATAACAAATCGTGGGTTTGGCCAACGCGGCAGACGTTATTTCTTGTCGTCCACGAAGATGGTACAGCTGTTCGCGTGTAAATATTATCCCCCTCCTGCTGAAAAACTCTCACCCTGTTGCTCATTCACAAAATCCCTCGGTTCTCCGCCCGAGAAGGAAAAAACATCAGCGAAACCTCACAAGTGCAATAGCGGGAAATCATCTGCAGGGGCCAGGAGGTCATCCAGCTCGCTCTGGCTCAGGCTGCAAAGACTCTGAACTCATTCATTTATGCTCCATCTAAAATGTGTTTGCACACTGAAAAGCGTTTGAATTCAGGATAAGGTTTTGTTTGTCGATTGCCCAAAATGAAGTGGTGGGGGCAATACAGGATCTGCCATTGATCTTCTAAACCTCAGCCAGTGCAAACAATTGCAAGTGTGACTAAGGGGTACACTTGGATTTGTACTGGGGGGAGATGATCGTATTTGTTGAGGGGGAGCATAAACCTGATCATAACGGAGTGAAGGTCTAGGTGTTGGGGCTTAGCATGAAGTCGAATAGGGGGTGATTAGAGGAAGGTGTAGGGAAATGTGCAGAGGCTAAGGGGGGGTAAATTTGGCAACAAGGAAAGCATCGTATTTGTCCAATAGGGAGGCATTGTGTTTCTTGAAAGGGGAAGATCGTACCGGTTGAAGAGAAGGGCAGGCAAGGAAATTTATAGAAAATCGTTGGTCTGTGTGGGGGGCTGACAATTTAACTGCTGTGAATTGTTCAGTTACTGCTATTATTCATCCATTAATGGCTATGAAGTATTCAGTATCTGTTATTCTACTGATTTTTTATTAAGTACTATAAAATTCAGTATGTCCTATCAGTTATTCAGTAAGTATTGTGAATCATTCAATAAGTACATCAATTTATTTAATTTATTTATTTATTATAATTTATTTATTATAATTTATTAGATTTACTACTTTGTTTTGTCCAGTTACTAATGTGGCTGAATGCACATACAACCACTTAGAGAGTAAGGGATTAAAGAATAAGTCAGTCTTTCTGAGTGATTTTTAGTAGTTAATGAGTATTTCATACAGAACGATGAATAGAAAATAATGTTTTGATAGTTGCTTGTCTGATATTTTTCCTTTAAATGAGCATCATAAGCTCTAATCTAGTGCTATCAGTGTGGATGAGGCTGCAGCAAAAAGTTACTGACAAATCAGAAAGGCTAAGAAAGACAAACATATCTGACTTGTTGAAATTGTCTTGGCAGATGAGAAACAGAGTTAGAGAGAGAGGGAGAGAGAGAGAGAGGGAGAGAAAGAGAGAGTTAGAGAGAGAGAGAGAGAAAGAGTGAGAGAGAGAGAAAGAGTGAGAGAGAGAGAGAAAGAGGGAGTTAGAGAGAGAGGGAGAGAAAGAGTGAGAGAAAGAGTGAGAGAGAGAGAGAGAGAGAGAGAGAGTTCTCCTGTGGGGTTTGGCTAATGAAGCACACATGGTCCGTGTATGAGGGGAAAACACAGGCCTGCTGTGACTCATTTGTTCTTATACAGCCTTCCCGCTGCAGCACCAAGCCAGTTCCTTGCAAGATAACCCCCTTTTATTAATCCCTCTCTCTTGCCTTCTGCATCTGTGTTATTCTCCCTCCTCAACTCTCCCTTTCTTGCGTTATCTTCCTTTATACAGCACTACTTTGGTCTTGGAGGGCCACTTGGAGCTTTCTCTGCTCCAGCACACCTGCTGCACTTAAATAAAAGGTCAATCATTGGCTGCTGAGTTGTAGTCTTTCCAGCTCGTTCCCATCTAGAATGGAGATCGCTCATGATAAGTGGAGCTCCATCTCATTCAACAGCACTTCCTGTGTGACCGAGCAGTTTTGCGATTAAGGCTGCTTCATATGACACCAATTACTATCTTGACATAAACAAGAAATCTCCAGATAACGCTGTCAAACGATTTCCACACTTATCAGCAGGGCTGTAGTACTCGAGTTCAAACTGAAGACTTTTTTCTGTGTTCTCTGGCTTGTCTTAGACTTGGACTTGTCTCAGACATAACCATACATATTCTGACCTTTACAGATACAAACCCAAATGTTGAGCTCCATGTAGGTTGTTTTAAAGAAGAAAATTGGAGTTCAGAACCAGTGCAAACAGCCAAAGCAGAATCACAACAGCCCAGAGTGCAGGCAAGGTTTATGAAGGCAACAAATCTGAATCACGAAAAGACAAATCCAAAAATAGAGTTGATTTAAGGTGAGACAAAAGAGACAAAATGCGTGATATGCTAGCTGGGACATAGACAGCACTTTGCAAGGCTATACAAGAAACAATGGTCTTTTAAAACTGGGAGTACTCAGGTGAGCTTGATCTGGAAATCAGGGGTCTTTCAGAAACTCTGCAGTGGTTGTCAGAAGTGAGTTGTCTGGTTTGGATTTAGAGAGTCCAGCAGCCTTTAAAAACCACAAGTGTTTTGTTGATGGTGCTTTTTTTGTCAGTTGTTACCAATTTAAATCTCTGTGGCAGCTGACTATGCCAAAATCACTGTCATCACAGAGCTTAAAATCAATCAACAGTCGACAAAACAACCCCTCATCCTCCCTAACGAAACAAAAACAGCTGCAACTGTCGACAATTGCTTGTTCAGGAAACAAGCACTGGTTTAATTATTTCAAAATCCATTTAGGGCGAACACCGGTGACCATCACATGTCCGCCGAACTTCATCTCCACGCTCTGAGCTTGCGGCATCCATGCTCATTTTTCAGCCACAGACGCCAAGTCGAGCCGAGTGAATGGAGTTAAACAGTTCTACTTAAAGTAAATAATGACTAATTTGGTCTTACAGTGTTGTCATACTGCACTTGAACTCTGAACATTACAGATAATAACAGTGAAAATGATCATCTTACAGAAAAAGACTCTGTGTCTCCATCATCACACACACATTAGAAACAGGTCAGTAAGTCTCAAAGAGAGTTCTTTGACTCCTAACTCTGTCTCATTTGGACTTGGTCTTGGATTCAAACCTCTTTGGACTCTGTCTTTACTTGGACTCCACTAGTCCTGGACGTGGACTTGTCTTGGATTCAAGGTGGTCTTGAATACAGCTCTCCTTAACTGTAACCCCTTCTGGTCTATGAGAATCTTTTCTCCTTTAGAAGCTTACACAATATGGAAAAAAGTATTGGGACACACCTGTTTGTCAGGGTTTGGTCTAGGCCCGTTACTTACAGGAAAGGTCAATCTTAATGTTTCATCATACCTAGACATTTTGGACGCCATGCTTCCAACTTTGTGGACACAGTTTAGGGAAGAGCCTTTTCTATTCCAGCATGACTGTCTCAAAGTGCACAAAGCAAGGTCTGATGAGTTCGGTGTAGAACTCATCAGTAGGCCTTGACTGGCCTACACAGAGTCTTGACCTCAACCCCATCCAACACCTTGTACTCATCCAAAGTCCCTTCCTGACAACCTAAATTCTCTACAGAATTAACAGGTCCACAGAAACTGCTAAATCTTGTGGAAAGCCTTCCAAGAAGAGTGGAAGCTGTTATAGCTGCAAAGCGGAACCAACACCATAGTAAAGTCTATGGATTTGAATGCAATGTCATTAAAGTCCCTGTTTGTGTAATGGTCAGTTGTTCCCATATTTTTGTCCATAAAGTCTATGTACAAGGCTTTTTCCACCAGTATTGTTCAAAAATGTGCGACAATATCTTCCCCTTCATTTACAGACACAAATGAAATTTAGCTCGTTAGTGAGAAATGGTGGAGGCAGCTCAGTGGGCAGGATACTTTCCTCTGGAACAAGAGGTCATGGGTTCGAATCCTACCTTCAGCATACCACCACTGGGTTCCTGAGCAAGACCCTTAACCCCAAGTTGCTCCAGGGAGAGACTGCCCCTGTAGTTAGGGAATGGAAGTCACTTTGGATAAAAGCGTCTGATAAATGCCAGAAATCTAAATGTAAGAAATATAGTTTACATAAACATTCTTTTGCTGCTGTGCTCTCTCTCTCTCTCTCTCTCTCTCTCTCTCTCTCTCTCTCTCCCTTTTCCTTCTCCAATCCCATGTAAGCTTCAGAAATGTTGTAAAAGCTGATGTCCAAACATCTTGTGCTATGGTCGTGTTGGCCTGAGGCTGCATTGGAAAAACACCAAGTCCACTAAAATCATATTGCTGAGGGACGTGGTGTTAGATAAGCACACAGAGAGAAAACAGCAGGATCATTTTTCCTGATTCTTTACAGGACCCACAGCTAACTCTGTGACATCTTCACAATGTGAAAAGACAGGAGATATGTCACCGATGTGCTGAAGAAATTGTCACTTACATTGAAGAAATGCAGTTATTTTATAAAGCATTTAATGTTTAGCATGGTTTGTCCTTGCTCTAAACATTCAGTGATTTATCCAAGTTCAGCAAGAAAACAGTGATTCGTACCTTACATCTTCAGTAATTCCGGAAAATAACGGCTGTACTTTTAATCCCTTAATGATTTAGCTCACTTTAGCAAGATAGCAAGAACATTTATGGATTGTACTCTTAGTTGTTTAGCAATTCAACAAACTCGTGGCATTAGACCCTCAGCAATTTAGCAAACTTTAGCAAGAAAAAGTAGTGAATGAACTTTCAATCCCTTAGCAATTAAGCTTAATTTATTGCACCTTTAATTGCATACAATTATTGTACCTTTAACCCCTAAGGAATTTAGCTTGATTTAGCAAGAAAGATTAGTGACTGAACCTTTAACCTTTAAGTAATTCAACACATATTAGCAAGACAATGTAGTGATCGTTAAGTTTTTGCAAGTTTAACCTCTTAAAATGTAACTAAATTTAACTTAAAAATATAGTGATTGTATTTTTAACCCCATAGCGATGTAGCCTGATTTATCAAGGAAATATAATGATTGTACCTTTGAACTGCAAATCTGCGTAAAGAGAAAAAACATATTGCTCTTTAGCAAATTACTAAATGACATCATTTGCAAGGAATCAAAGGGCATCTGCTACACATTCAAGAGCTTGCACACATCTCGGGGGTGCACCGCTATATGGGGACCATACGTACAGTAAGGGCAGTCAGGGCTAAAGAGCACTTCCCCTCAAGCTCTGTGTGTCTCGGGGGGGGGGGGGGGGCTGTGTGATTGGATGGTGAGGGAGAGATGGTCTCTGCTGTTGCTGCGTTCGTTCTTGAGCAGAGTTCCAGAGCTTCGGAGTTGAGAAGCCTTCCCACTTTAATTTACTCCTGTGGGATCGCGTCCATCTGTTACGCAGTCTTTGTGGTTTTGGCTTCAGCCTCAGCCAGTTTTTAACTCTCGTCAAAGTAGAAATGCATAACCACTCACCTCTAATGCAACAATGTCTTATGAGCCTCAATCGTTATTGTGTTCCAGTTGAGAACAAAATGATAAAATTGCTTTCATCCAACATTTCATCTTAAATTGAGTGGAAATGCAAAAATCTCTAATATTGAAGAAACTGGTATTCAGGATTGTTTGCCTGCATCAAATTTGTGGTGATTGTGCAATTAACCCCCACCAATACATTGATTGCATCTTTAATCCCTTACCATTTTATCAAAAATATACTGTGATTGTATCCTTAATCCATCAATTTATCATGGGCTATACCTTTAACGAGATTTATCAAGCACATATATTGAGTGTAACTTTAGCTGCTCTACACCAAACAGACCCCTCAAAAAGCAAGTGACGCCCAGATCCGCTTCCACCAGCAACTGCCCCACTGATCTTTAACAGTAATCAAATATAGCTTTGCCAACTTTCCCATGTTTTTTTTTAATGACGTTTATCCCTTACATTCTCAGGCCTATTAATCAGTAACTACTTGAACCGCAGTGCAGCCTGGCTGAGAAAAGTTCCGGCAGTGATTTTACTTTTAACCCCATACCAACTTAGGGGGAAAGGTTGTATCTTTAAGCCCTCACCAGTTCATGAAGAGAATACTTTTTTCTTATCAGGAAAATACAGTGATTGTACTTTTAAGCCCACATCAGTTTAGCAAGAAAATATAGTGATTGTTCCTGTAATTTGGCAAGAAAACATAAAACTTGCAGTTTAAATCTTTCAGCAATTTTGTTGTTTATCTATGATTAAAATCTTAGGTCTTTTATTCAAGACAAACTACATCACAGCCTGGATTACTTTGGTAAGCTTTCATATGGTGTCAAAGTGGGTCAGAAAGTCCCTGACTGATTTGTGACACCTTCAGAAGTGGAACATCTAGGTTTTCGTCCCACTTAAAGTGTAATGAGGCCAAAATTAGCTTTACGTCATATTCATGTTTCATCCATATGAGCAGAGCTCAAAACCACTGTTCCAGAGCACACTGTACACAACTGACCGCAGATGAGGTATAGAGAGAGAGAGAGAGAGAGAGAGACAGAGGGAGAGAGAGACAGAGGGAGAGAGAGACATTTCACTCCTGCTCTTCTGTCTTTCTGTTAGTGTGAGAAAGTGAAAGGCAGTTTGACAGTCACTCTCCACAGAGCGGGCCAGTATTACATCACTTCAACAGAGAGAGTATTAAGTTACAAAATCTGGCCCGGACCAAGAGCTGTCTGTTACCCAGCAACTCCAGCCCAACAGAGCATAAATCTTAATGGCTTTTTCTTGCTGGGACAGGGCAGCGGATTTCTAGCTCTCTCCGATTTCGATAAATCTCCCCTGTCGCGAGAGAAGGCCTGGCCAGGGCATGTTATTGGAATTTGTTTTAATGCTTTTAATTTTGAGCTTGATTGGTGCTCGTAAAAAACAGTCATGTTGTTGCATATGTGCACTAAATCTTTATGACCGGACTGTACAAAGTGGTGTACACACCCTGACCCACCACAACATACCCTGAGAGCAAGAAATCACAGCGCAAATCTAAACTTTCCATTTAAATTCATTAAACTGTGATCTGCACTCACAGAAAACTTCGTATCATGGGGTACATATGTCCATCTAGTCTGGTCCACTTACTCTATAGGTGGCTTTGGGGGGGTTTTATTACATGAAATGAATAACATGTTAGACATGTAGTCACACACAGCCTGTGTGAATCTACAGCTTGGACTAGATCTATATCAGCAGCATTTCTGGGGGTCAGTAGTGTACAGTGACTGAATGTGGTCCGTCTATTTCTCAGAAACAGATTCAGCTCTTCTCAACCCATTCTCTTTACTGCATCAGTTGGAGGTAATATGAGGGGTAAGGACCCCCACAGAGCAGGTATTATTTGTGTGGGTCATTCTGAGAACTGAAGTGACAACAACATGGTAGAGGAATGTCTATTGAGATAGAAAAACTGCTGTGTTGCTGAAGGACACTCCCTTGTTGGTCCACCTTGTAACAAGAGCAAACACCTACCTGTTACAGAACAGTGCATGTCATTCATTGATCAGTGATCAGTTTCTGGCTTCAGGATGCTGTTGCATAGTTTTTGTTTTATTTACTTCTTCTATTTGCCCTTGCAATCCTGCAGGTGATGTTTTTTGTGGGTTTAAACACCAAAAATAGTAATAATTCACTTTCTTGATGGCAATTTCCCAACCCTCCCTTTATAAGCTTGAATTACTTTTTGTGACTCTACCTTAAAGACTGATTTAAATGACCTCCGTTGTGATTGGCTGCTCTCTATTGTGCCTTGTCTGGGCTGAAAATGCAAAACCAAGTAAGGCTAAACAGCTGTAGGCTGCACAGGCAGATATAGTATGTATGTGCACTGTTATCTGTGACAGTACAAAAACAATGTACTCATAACAGGCAGCTTATTTTCCACATAGGGACTGTAGGAATGCCTGGTACATTTTGAAAGTGTTTCACCAGCCCTGCTGTGTGTGCTCTACTCTGTGTAGCACACACACACAGTCTATGCTTGACATGCAGTCATACGCAGGTTGTGTGAATCTACAGCTGGGACTACATATAAATCAGCTCCATTTTTGATGGTCAGTAGGTCGAGGGCTTGCAATAGTCTTATTATTTTAATGCATTTATTACTTTTTTCTATTTTTTCTCTTTCTCTCTCAGTGTCCAGGTCCCAGGTCTCCTCAGAAAAGCAAGAGGCTCTGCTAGAGAATGTGACCCGTCTGGGCGACCGCTCTGAGGCACTGCAGGAGTCTCTTGGCCAGCTCCCCTCCCAGAGTGACCTTCTGGAGAACATTTGGAAGCTGGAGAGCCTCTTTAACAACCACAGTGAAGAACTGCAGCAGTTGGGTATGACGACCCATAGGGGTTGCAACTCAAAGCAATGATCCTGCTTTTAGAATTTCTCATGTGCCGGCACTGAGCTTTCCATGAGTTTAGTTAAAAGAAATGGTCACCACACAAACAATAATCAAACAAAGCTTTGTAATTCGCGTCTTCCTGTCCCCAGGGCGTCTGGTGCAGGGTCTGGAGCGGGATGTGCGTGACCTGCAGGCCCATGCTGAGCACATGTCAGGCTCTATGGCCCAGATGGAGGAGCATTTGGGCACGGTCAGCCACTCCAGCCAAAATAATGGTAGTAGTCTGGAAGATGCCCTGGCCCGGGCCACTGCCTCCATCCACAGCCAGGACGTCCTGCTGCAGGAAACAGCAGGCCACGTGGGCACCCTGCGGCAGCGTCTGGAGGAGGTGGGATGGACTGTAGGCTTGGTTAACCACTCGCTCAGCAGTGATGTCAACGTGCAGCAGCTGAAGATGGAGCAGCTGCAGGTGCAGATGGGCAATGTGACCCAGGACACTAGCAGCATAAAGGTCATGCAAGTGCACCTGGAGGAGCAGTTGAAGAATGAGATCGAGATCCTCAATGTAATCACAGAAGATCTGAGACTGAAGGACTGGGAGCATTCCACAGCACTGAAGAACCTCACCATCATACAGGGTAGGAGTCAAAGGGGCCTACAGTTAAAGTTTTAAGTGTAAATTAGGAAACTTAATTCAGTAATGCAATATTACATTTTAGGACATCTATAACATCACACCCTACACACACACATTAATTTATTCACGATTTTTCCAAATTCCTCTAACCTGTCAGTACCGTCTCTCTTGTCTCAGCAAGCTGCATCTTTTGATGAAATCTTTATCATCTTCATTAATACCATTAATATCATTAATACCATTAAATTAATACCATTAATACCATTACATTAATGCCATTAATACCAAAAGTAGTTTGTTCACTTTGTCACGTTTGCCAGCATCTTCAAAAGCCATTCAAACTAAGCTCAGGACACCTGAGCTACAATAGGGGCCAAAAGGATAAGACCCGTTTGAAATTCTCTTTTTTTTTCATCCTGGAAATAAACAACAGTTAGAATTTTGACAGATTTAAAACCAAGAAATGCAAGGATGTCCTCATCTTTTTTGTGATGCTGACAATGTCAGGGTAAAATGTTATGAGTCTTAAAAAAATGTTTTTTGAGCACTGGTTAACAGGCTACCCTGTTAGCATCTATGCAATTTGCTAGAGTTCCTTTTCTCGTGTCTTGAGTGAAAAAAGACTAAAGGCCACTGCAAAATATAAAACACTGGCTAAACATGAGCATGGTTTTTAAACAAATTCAAATACACAGGACATCAGTAATTAGCATAGGTGATAATATTCAACAGGTCCAAAACCTGAAAGTGTATGGTAAAAAAAAAGCTGCTTAAAATGGGTGTTTTTTCACTTTAAACGGTGACTACATGTTTATGCTGAAATAGAAATGCTCATATGTTCAGAATGAGCAAACCAAAAACACTCTCTTCAACCGCAGCTTATTTGCCAGTTCTAAGTGGACTTCCTTTTTCCAGTCCAAAGTGGAGAAAGTGAAAAACATCTTGTCTACAGTAACTTGAAAGGTCCCTATTAAGAAGAGTTTCCCATCAGTTATATCCAAACATAATTCCAGCTATTTCCAAAACATGAGTGCATGAAGGGACAGTGAACCAGTTAAATTGACAGTTAAATGGATTCATCTCTAATTGGATGAAAACCTTGGATTAATCAATACTTTCATAGATAAACAGGCATTCTTTGACATGATATTCCAGAAAATGGAATTCAGTAAAAGATTCCACCTGGCCACTCTTCTACTGTTCTTCTAGGTCATATAATTTGTTTTCAACACGTCAGTCAGTGGGTGCTTTCTCTGTCCTTGAAATGTCATTCACAGGGTTCTATGGTTATAAAATGGACTGTTCCTAACCTGAATCCCACTTCTGCAATCTTGTGCTCCAAGTGATGTCATTTTGGCAGCAGAGCCACGCATAAAGTTAGCTACAGAAGTAAAAACCGTGTCCTATTGTGCATCAGACCTGGTGTCTATTGCGTGTGTGTGTGTGCGTTGATATCGTAAAGAGGCTGGAACGATTCCTACTGGACCTTTTGAGGACATTTCATACTGAAGGCATCTGCTCCATCATTACTTCCAGACTTCAGTACATTTGTGCATGATTAGAGTGAGGGTTTGCCAGTGGACCTGCACAGCTCTGTGGTAGAATGTTCCTTGGCATTCTGCCTCTGCCTGAATCAGTGACCTTTGCTTCAGCTTCATACGGTACCTACCCTAAGGCCTGGCAGCAGATGGAGACTCTGTCCAGGAAAATGTATTTCTAATTATCCTCTGCAAAAGAAAAAAAACGATATGAAACCTGTATATGTTTGGAAATATGTAATCATGGAACCTCTTGATTAGTGGTAATAGCATCCAGAGGGACGTGTTTGTATGCACACTCTGCGGTCCTGCCAGCAGAACTGTCTGGTGCTCCAGACATCTTTATACTCCAGAGGTATTTGTGCTTGTTTGATAAATAAAGAAGAAATTTCCTGCTCCTTCAGTGTTTAGCGTAGAAAGCCACACGGCTGGCCTTCAGGTGAGTGTTTGTCAACACAGGAAAAAGTCACATGTGCAGTTCCAGGAGATGTTGTTTGAAAACCAGCGTCAAGGAGACGTTGCTTGGAGCATCTAGAAACCATTATTTGAAGATAAGATCAGATTCAAGGAGATGTTTGAAGCTTCAAAGAATAATTTGCCTGAACATCAGCTTCAGGAGGGCATTGTCTAAAGAACAGTGAGAATTTGCTTGAAACTGGCATCTGCAGAAAGATACCTCACATCTTTTATACATAATTCCAGATGCGCTGAAATAAATACTGAATAATATGGTATAATACAGTATAACATGTTCATTTTTTGCATGGACCATCCATTTTCCATTGTCAACACCTGCCTTTTGTATCCAATTACAGACCACCTTATGGACCCTACCTGTCTAGCTGTACTGTATTGTACCATTGTACCATTGTAGACTCAGTTCATCGCTGGTCAGTTTCTGTGAACTAGATATTATTTGATTATGCTCAACACAACTAGCATGGCATGGGTACGGGTGTATTCAGGCACAGCAGCGTTTCTGAGGTTTTTACACATTAACCGAAATACAGACTTTCCCAGCCTTAACTGTACCCCGGCAAAGCAGAGCTACAAAGTAGGCGAGTGCACACAATCTTTTTTATTTTTTATATTTTTTTGTGATAATACACATTCTCTGCACTATTCCTGCCTGACATCATGAAGTGTTTTATTTTGGTGAAAAAGCTGCTCACAAATGTTCCCTGTCAGAGAGAAAAAAGAGAGTTAAATTTAGATTCTTAGCCAAGCAAAACCCAGGTGGAGGTCCACCACCCAAAGTCTGCATTCCAGCACTGCTCCAGCTGTACATGGGGAAGTTATTATAACTCCCAATGGCTCTTAAAGTGGTCATTTTTCACTGACAAATGTCCGTTGCTCTCTTCCTAGACCCTGCCATTATGAGAAAAGCCACAAAACTGCTTTCAAATCAGAGACGAATAGGATCTTCCACTTACACCCTTCTAATGGAGCTTGACCACAGTGTGTTTGGCCCACTTAAGTGTAATTGATTAATGGTCAGAGAGAAGGAGTGAGACAAAAACACACAGAGTGCACCAAAAACAAACCATCCGTTAACCATTCGTTAGCCCCAAAGGGTTCAGCCCTGACAGGATCCCCAAAAAACAACTGGCTTCATAACAAGGATGAGTATTTGAACAAGGCCCTCTAAAAAGATCTCAACATCATAGAGCTATCTAGGCCTACTTGTGTTCATTGCATTGGCATAGAGTTTTGTTTTTAGAAGCAACCTCTAGCCTTTCCATCTTCCTTCTCTGTACATGTATAAACACATTAGTGGCACAGATTTTACTTTAGTTCTGGACTGTTCATAGGTTGGGAAGTCAACTTGCCTACTTCACAAATCAGAGTACTTCACCTGCTATGCTACTTTACCAACTAGCCAACCACACCAACTAGAGTGATTCACCAACTAGCCTAATTGACCAAATAGCCTACTTCACCAACTAGCCTACTTCACCAACTAGAGTGATTCACCAACTAGAGTGATTCACCAACTAGAGTACTTCACCAACTAGCCTACTTCACCAACTAGAGTGATTCACCAACTAGCCTAATTGACCAAATAGCCTTCTTCACCAACTAGCCTATGTCACCAAATAGCCTACTTTACTGATTAAGTAAGTAGTCATTTACATTTGGAGCTAGCAAAAAAGTTACTGCATGTTTTATTTCAGAATCAATGTAAAATAATGAGCATATAATAACCCATTTTTGCCATAGAGATTAGCTTGCTAGCTTTAGCATTAAAAACTAGCTTAATTTATAGATGAACAAAATAGTTCTGCAACAATATTATTATTATTTGTTCTCTGTGTTAGTATTTTATTTCATTTATTTAAAAAAAAGGTTTAATTCCGTAACTTTGATCAGGACAGCAGAAGACTTTTTATTTAGTGCTTCCAGTAACTAAGAAATTATGCATGAATAGTGTGCAGATACTTAAAACCTTAAAATTAAATCTTTTGTGGAGATTTGTGGATAATTGCATGAGTACAAAGTTGGTAAGCATGTGCAATTACATAATCTGCACTATGGTAATAAACTCATCACCAATAGTTACACTGCTGTTGCATGTATTATTCATGTGTAATGACCTAGTTATTACAGGCATGTAATACAAAGTGGGCCCAAAAGAGTGGATGATGGAGGAGAAACTTCATGAGAAATAAGAACTCTCTCATGTGCTTGAGCCACTATGTAAACGTGTTCTTCATTGTTGAGTCTGGTTCAACAAACAGAGCAGAACTGGCCAGTCAAAGCCAAGACAAACAACATGCTGGCCAGCCTCAAAAGACTGTACCTTGACTTGCAAGTGGGGACTTGCACGGAATGACCCATGATCCAGGCACATAGATGTGAGGCCTAGCACTGTTATTGTTTAAGGACTAAACGTTTGTGGATTAGTGGAGCGATGGGCTCTGAGAGGTTTCCATTGATCAGAAGTTTCTATAAACCTCTGAGGTGCTGTTGTAGCAGGAGGGAGAGCTTTGTTATGAGTTTGTTATGAATTGGTAGGAATTTTGACTTCACCAATATGATTTCCTGAAGCAGTGTTTTGAGTTTGTGGATTAACATATTATTGACCACCCTTTCCCATATGTTTCAATGTTTGGGTATCTTAGGCACACATATTTAAACCACTGAATATGTAAATGAAGCTGCAACCAATTTAATAATTTCAATTAATAATCAATATCCTAATGTTGTTAGTAATGAATGAAAACTGGTAAAGGCCAGGCAACATAACATGAATTCATGAAAAATGTCCTCCTAAGGAATTTTGGTCAATTATTTCTTTAAACTGTACAGTTTTCACTGTAGTTTTGCTGACCGTTATATATATATGACATGATTATGGCAATAGCATGAATTAATAATTATTAGTGGTGGGCCGTTATCTGCGTTAACGTGCTGCGTTAATGTGAGCCTCTTATTGGGCGATAAAAAAAAGTTTGGTGTTAATCTATTCACTACGTTGGGTTGGGAGCTGGGTCTATACTAAACAAGCTGCCTACTGTGAAACAGGGACGTCACTAGGACAGAAAGACAAGGGTTGTAGGAAGGAATTAGCGTGTATAGAGGGCTGAAAACTTTTCACTAAACGTCCTTTCACTTAAGGAAACAAGTAAAGTTAAGCACCGAAATGTTATGGACACTCATAGTATTGTTCTGTTGAACTGAGTACAAACGGCACTTTTTTTATTTAGGCTGTCCTAGGCTGGTGGAGAGAATGAATTAGAAGTTTGTATATTTTACATGCGCGCCGCCATGTTTGTGGGTCGTTGTCTCAGTAGCGTCTCACTAGCACCTCCTACAGGACAGAAATATTACTAAACAGGCTCCGGTTGCTACTCGCTAACAAGCAGCGCTGTGTAGCATCGCCTGGGTCCTAATGCCCACCTGCTACCTACAGCAGCTTCAACAGCCAGTACATCATTTTAATTCAATAATGATAGCTAGAGTTATTATTTTTAATTTCAATTCATAGTCTTGTTTCTATTTGTAAAGAGCGTATCTGCGCTCAGTGATATCTTGTATGAAATGTTTGGATATATAATTTTAAATTAGTAGAACAATGACTGTATATTTAGGGTGGCTTGGGGTCATTTGGGGGAGGGGGGCTTCAGACCTTCGGCAGAATTCAAATGAGCCATTTTAATCTAGATTAATTTTTTTACATTTTAATCTAGATTAATCTATATTAATTCCAAGATTACAGTGAGATTAATCTAATCTAGATTAAGGAAAATTTATCTATGCCCACCACTAATAATTATGTAAATACACACATTACAAATTAGACTTATCTCATATTCAACTTTTTACCACTTTTTGTGAGCTCTTTCCTTGAAAGTAAACTATATCATTATTAACGAATTCAATGAGTGTGACATGCTTAGAACTTGTTTGTGGTGTCTATAAATTTTGTCTGTCATTGCTTTTCAGGCCCACCAGGACCCAAGGGAGAGAAGGGAGACACGGGGCCTTTAGGACCTGCTGGACTGCCTGGCCTGACCGGTTTAAGAGGTATAATGCCAGAAACGGTTTGTCAGAGATTAAGTGATAGAGGACAGTTCATAGTGGTGAGGCTTGTCCTTCGTCACTGGAGACTTTGAGGTTATTAGCTTATGAATCATGAGTCTGTTGATGAAAGATGGTCTGTGCCTGTTGGAACATGAGGTGCAGGATGTCCTGCTATACTACCTTATCACAGCAAGAGAATAGACACACACACACACACACACACACACATATTGCGCTTAAAGACCTGATAAGGATGGATGTTTTCATTTGTGAAAATTGGAGCCACATTTCCCATCACTTTATTAAAGTGTGTGTGTGTGTGTGTGTGTGTGTGTGTGTGTGTGTGTGTGTGTGTGTGTGTGTGTGTGTGTGTGT
>JBBPDC010157896.1:0-19338 GCA_037974485.1 Hemigrammopetersius urotaenia | reverse complement strand
ACACACACACACACACACACACACACACACACACACACACACACACACACACACACACACACACACACACAGACCCGTCCACACATATACATCCACGCAGATTTACATATTGGCATTACTGTTAGATATTACAATTACTATTTAAATACATTACAATAAATATAATATACAACCATTAGAATTATTATTATCGCGAATAACAACAATAATAACCTAAGAAATCCCCATGCAATATTTTTAATTTGCACATTACAACAGATTGGCGACTGAAATGTGTGTGTGCTGGGCAAACAACATTTAAACACTTTTATTCCAGCTTCAAGTCAACACGAAGAAAGTAATACAGCAGTTTACATATACTCCAAAAACCTATACTAATGCAACACTGAACAACCTTTTCATCCGCATTTTTGGTATTCGTTTTTGCTATGCGCATGTTTACATTTCATTGCTGGGACCTAATCTACAGTAATTAGGACAACAATGAAGGTGCAGTTTGGTATCCTAGGCTATACCTGGGAAGGGAGACTTCCAGAGGTGGCTCGACTGGGACTGCTCCTTGGAACAATACACCTGGCCCTCCCAGCCGTTCGACAGCGCCCAGTGATTATAACCGTCCACTGGAATTAAAGTCTCGTGCCTTGGCTCCGGGTGCGCACTGATTCCTGGCATCACAGACATGTCCAGGTAGCCTGGGACGGTTTGATACGTGCTGGCAAAGCTCGGGTAGAAAGCGAACTCTTTGGCTCGGCTGGAGAGCTCTTCGGTGGGCAGGGGTCCGCCAGGCTCCGAGTATTTTTCGGCTGGATGGTAGGAGCACGGTTTTTGTTGCACGTTATGCGACAGACGGCATCCGTAGTATGGGTTCCCGAACGGGTACCCACAACCCAACGAGGCGCCCGAGGACGTCTGCGGCGCCGGGCACTGCCTGCCGCTTTCCTGTGTGGGTATGTCCGGGTAAACAGAGCCCTGGTGGCTCAGTATGCCTCCAGAGTGGCGTCCCAGTGACGGGTGCGAGACCAGTTCTCTGCAGTGGTTTGCGGGACAGTTGCTGCTCAGTCCCTCCATGCCTTGGTTTTTATGCGCGCCGTTTTCATTCGGGCTTTTTTCGTACACGTACATCAAGGTGTCCGCCCAGCGTGGATGCAGGACCAGCGAAGTCGTCATATCACGAACTGTCGATGCCTTTTTAAAAGTCGACTACTCCAAGAGGGGCACCTCACTTCCAAGCTCATTTTCTCCTCCTCTGCGCATGCGCGTCCACCATAAGCCTCCAATGTCCAGTTCGCTATTAAGCGCAGGGCTTTTGCTGACACGTGACACTTTCAAGAGCCAAGGAACGGTGGTAGGGTGGGGGTGAAGGTGGTAGGAGGGGTACTTGTCATCCCTTTAAATGGTCAGTACACCAAGATTTACCCAGGCGTTTTAAAATGTGACGGATCCTGTCATTGGTTGGGATAACAGAGGCGACCGTCCTTAAAGGGGAGGGCACGTGAGGGATACAATCAAGTCAAGCAATAGTGCGAGGCAGCAAATTCTGTACAAAATTGATTTAATAATAATAGGAGGCCTGCAATGCAGGGCCAGTGTTTTCTAAGAAGGCTGTCTCTGTAAATGTGATATTTAAACAGCTCTTTGAGATTTGCCTTTAAAATATTTTTTTAAATATTTAAAAACAAAATTTTGAAATACTGTCTGACGGGAAAATGGTAGGGATTATATGTGCGAAAGTCAACCGTTTGAAATAAAATAAAACAATTTGTTAGACCTCAACTGCCGCGTAAACATATTTATTGTAATGTTACTGTCATAAGTCTACCATTATAGTTTTTATTACAACCATACTTTACAAAACAAGACTATTTTTTCGCACCTGCAAAATTACTTTTGAAAAATAAAACCAAATATACCACAAAGAAAAGAAAATGTTATTAAAGCGAATAAACAAAAATGTTTTTTAAGTTCTTTGAACATTTACAGAACAACAATATATTTTAGATGTATTTCTTTTAACCTATATTTTCCCATTTTTTCTTAAATAAATAAATATAATAAATGGGGGAAAAGGGCATTTTAGCTTTAAAAGCAAGAAAACGCCGTTGATTTTAAGTTCAACTTCTAACTTTTAACTACTAATAATACGAGACAGCAATCTGTTTTCACATATGTTATGTTATTATATGAATTCAAATTTAAGAAGTTTAAGTAATTTTTCCGATTGAGGAACAAAAACCAATTAGCCCAGTAAGGCGAATGGCTCGCAAATATTGACCACTGGTGAAAACGCCAGCTGCCAGGAAGTCCAAGGTCAAGGTAGGAACTCAGACAAACAGGGTCGTAATCAGTCTAGACAGACAAGACCGAACTTCACACTCGCGCAGTGGAGTCTCCGCGCAAACAAGCCCACTTTCAGTGACACCTCCGGCCTAAATTTGCGTTTAAAAAAACCAAGAATAAATAAAGCCCAATTTAATAAAGCCCAATTGCCAGCAATTTAATTAACAAACACGTGGCAAAAAAAGCGATGGAGAACATTAAACACGTTCCATTTCATGAACTAAACCGGTACGAGCTATCTGGATTAAAAGGAGACGTGCAAGTGAAGAATAGCAAAACGATTAAATTACGACCCTGAGCTCACGGGAAGCTATCCATCTATCTATCCATCTATATAGCTATCTATCTATACATGGCGCATAATATTTTAAACGATTCTACAGAATAACTAGTTTTGGTTCCCTAAATTATCTTTTTGTTGAAATGCTCTCTATAGAACAGAACTATCTTTCAAACCCGTGTAAAAAAAAACAGTCATACTTTAGGTCAACTATTTAGTGCGAGTCAGGAAGCAGGCTCTCTTTGAACTTCTTCCAGAAATGATGTGTTTATCCATGCTATTGTATTATTATAGCAAAAGATATATACCACCTGAGTGCTTAAATGTGGCTTAATGAGCTAAGAGACTTGTCTTTGTTGGTATAAATGATTTTCTTCATCATCGTGTGACGTTGTCGTGTACATGTGCTGTGTGTGGGAAAGTAAGTAGTTGCGCAGGTATTTCAAATTTAGCGTTCAACATGTTTTTGTTAAATATTTTCTCGATAATTTAGCAACTCATGCTTTGAGAGACATAAGATTTGCCTACTGATACGTTTTGGTTTTTTTTTTTTTGTATTGCTGTGCTTTGGTAGGGAAAATGTAATGAATGTTTAATTAAACAAATAATGGAGTAGAGTAGATCGTAACTGTTTGTTTATTTAAAATGACATATTCCGTATCCTGGATCATAATCAGATCCTCTTTACATACAAGGTTCTTTTTCAAATTATCTCAAAGGAGGGAGGTGTTTACCAGCCATCTGATCCTGCTATCTGACTAACCGAGTATGTTCCCAGACGTGTTTTGCCCACTGTATTAAAATTATCAGGTAATTCTCATTATAGCGCCAATTCAGAAACTCAGCTCCTCTAAAACACTCCATCTAAAGATTAACCAATGGAAAGGCCATTCCGATCAAAAAAGACTAAAATATGAAGAAGCTAGACTGAGAACCTGTACAGCCTAGAGCAAATTGCCTTTCAGTTTCTTCTTGTAGCCTGACGACCATGATCGCAACACTTTAGAGAAGGTCGTGTGGAAATGTAAAACACAACTAGTTAATACGGGATCTGAACAGAAATTCAAGCACCTTTTTGTCAACTTTAGTTAATACAAATTTACAGTCATCCTAGCCCATCACTTCATTCAACTGAATGCTATGTTGATCCTGTTGTCTTTTGATCTTAGTTTACGTTTCAAACGGTTCTTGAATTTTGGGTGCATGAGGATAAGAACTTTATGGTAAATTATATGTTGAGGTGCTTTCCATCGTTCTAGCTAATGCATTGTCTATTTTGGGCACAGGTCTGGAACGGGGACAGTCAAACAATTAACATTTATACAGCTTAGAAACGCACTCTTTAGCCCTGAACCACAATAAACAACCCCGAGTCCCTTCAAGCGCCACAATGAGACCAACAGACCTCCGTCACCCACAGACGTCCAAGTTCAAGTTAAAAGGCTCTTTGTCCAGACAGCAGTCGCCAGATCTTTCCAATTAAGTGGCCTCGTGCAAGCTCGTCGTTTGCAATGGCATCCTGTCATAAAATAGACGTGTATAGATCGAAAACAAATATTATAATTATTATCATTATTCAGCGAAGTAGATGTAGATTAGTAGATTAGTGACCTGCACATGCATTACATTGCGAAACCTTATAATAATGTTTGTGGACCGCAACGAGCCTGTAATATTTGGCTTGGCATGTTTTCACGTTAACGTAGTGGGTCACTGGTTCTTATAATTATATTAATAATATTTAAATAAATGAATAAGTAATTTTGTTCCTTTTTATTACACGCAAATATCAGTTAATCTTTACGTACATGAACTATAATTTCATTTTCCAGTGATCAGACCACGAATTTTCTGCAAGCTTTATCTTTACAGTCTGGGCAGTTTACGGGAATCTGTGTTAGCCAAACCGTGCGCATATATGAATAGTGTAAACTGGGAATAGATATAAAATATTTCGTTATTACGATCTATATATATATATATATAGATAGATCGTAATAACGAAATATTTTATATCTATTTATATCTTACAACCAAACGCGCCTGAACGTCCCATGGCACTGGACTGGAGTCGCCTGGTCCCAGTGGTGTGAGCCTCACCTGAAACAATGACTTTAGGGCTGATACTGTTACCGCTCGGATCACAGTTAGGATGAAATAAAACATTTATACACCCTCCTCGGGGCTTTGTTTGGGCAACTGCTAATCCAGAAACAGGTTTCATAAAACGCCGTATACACTGTACAAGTTCCCAAAAGTTGCCCGCTGTACTCTCAGTCTGCAACAGGAGCTTGTTAAACTTTTAAAAGAAGGCTTATGGTTATTTTTAAGGAACCGCTTTGGGAAGGGAATTGGGAGTTATGGCGTCAAGGATATTGGAGCAACACGTTCAGTTCAAGTGGGCCAAAACGAGGATAAAGCCTGTATAGAGGCAAATTCAAGCTAACCAACATCGAAAGGGAAGCACAATGAAGGTGAGCAAAGTAAATTAATTCTATTATAAAACATATTTTCGACACTTCACGTGCACCAAAGTGCAATACAATAAAACAAAAATACAAAGCAATACAAACTAAATCAATTATTACAAAAAACAAAATAAAACATTTCAAAACAAGATAAAATGAAAAAAACGGAGATAAAACATCCCATAGAAAAGACGTTTCCTCTACACTATAAATTCAATTACATTTATCAGCTAGATGTGAACTTGGATAAATATTTTAAGTTTTCAAGTCAAGTCATATACATCAAGTACACAGTGAGATGAAATATCGTCCTCCTGGAACATAGGTGCAACATACAACAGAACACAACAGCAGCACACTCAGACAAATCAACAACCGAAGGTGAAAAAGGAAGAATGAATTACATTTAAATAGGGATGTGATCGACCGTCAGTAAAGTCGAAGTTCAGTCAACAAGTCGTGTGATGGCGTCATCACACAGACGCAGGGGAGGAACACAGGTGTCCAACCACATTAACAGTCTCTGTAACATTAACAGTCATTATGGCAATTAAACAAAACAGAACATAGGATGATACCTTCTGGTAAATTTAAGTGCACAACAGAAAGTGGAAAACCTCAGGTGTAACAATCTCCGCCTGGGCTTTAGACAGTGGTTGCCCCAGCTTGGAAAAGGGCCCGAGTGGAGCCGGGACCAGTCAAGGGCAGTTTCCCACGGTGATCAGTCCGGCAAATGTGCAGAAGTTCCCCTCGGAGAAAACAGAGAAGAGAGTCAGTGCTGATTAAATTTGCAAAGGATTATTTATATCTGTGAGGAGAGCAAGTTAAGACTCTGGCATCTCCAGCTATATCTGCCTAGCTAAAAAGGGTAGAACCGAGTTGTATAATGGGTATGAAAGCGCCCTGAGACACCAGCACCATCACAAACCATCACAAACCTGAATGAACGCGAGGAGTGGTGGTCGACAACCCCAGTGTCCTCTTTAACACAGTTACACAGCTGCATATTCGAATATGTCTGTAAATCTTAACTTAAACAGTAATGTAATCAAGCCAAATATAAAACCAAAGCTATTTGTCCCTGCCAGGGCATTCGTCTTTTATTCAGTTTGTTATAGAAAAACAAGTCCCCCTCAGGGTCCAAAGGCTTGGGGACGGAACCATTATAACAGCTGCAAAGGGGGGGGGGGGGGCAACTCCATATTAAAGTCCATGTATCTAAATGCAGTGTCATTAAAGCCCCTGTTTGTATAATAGTCAGTCGTCCCATTACTTTTGTCCATATTATGAGGCCAAAAGTAATGGTCAGCTGACTCCCGTGTAAACCAGCCAAGAGGTAGAGCGCTGAGCTGCGCGTACACACCAGCACAAAAGCAACTAACTTTCAAAATAAATTGTTGACGTTAAATAAATCATGTATTAACGCATTATGTATGTAAATACTTACCTAAATACGTACCTAAAAGTAATTAAATATAGTGATTTGTGCACGTATTGCAGTATGTGGGCAATGTTCAAGTTGACATTAATTATAAACATTCACCCAGGCATAATCATTATTGTTTATTATTCATACTTTTGTCCTTTATTAATCTCGTGTCTCTAATATACACCTTCCTGGTAAGATCAGTGTCTTCTTGGAGTCCTGCCAAGTTTTGTGCGTTTCTGCACTCAAGTAAACTGAATTTGCACAAAATAATCAACCCTTAACGATGTTAAAATTGGTGTTCTGGTGAAAAGGAGGGGTGCTGCCGGACCAATGATAGCCAGTGTTTTTGATTATATATTTTAATTATTCCGGGATCTAATTGATACATTTGTCTATTATTAATCCGGGCTCTACAATCTACTACTCACAGGGATGGGTGGAAAGACTGGAATTGGTAGGAGAGTGTTTTCCTGGAGCATATGGAGTCTTACCTAGGTTTGTGCG
This sequence comes from Hemigrammopetersius urotaenia, assembly GCA_037974485.1. NCBI lineage: Eukaryota > Metazoa > Chordata > Actinopteri > Characiformes > Alestidae > Hemigrammopetersius > Hemigrammopetersius urotaenia. Next base: position 12,320 of record JBBPDC010157896.1, on the reverse strand, counting down.
TCCCTGCCCTCAAATAAGCACAAGAAAAGGTAAGCAATTTTAAGCATATTAAAAAAACCAGAAAAACTAAAAAGAATTGGGAAAAATTGGGATAAGTTTAAAAAATCAGTCCATTATATGAGCTCCCAATTTAGTATTTGAGCTTCAGATGATTATAGAAAAACCTGTCCTGTTGCCTGGAAACACATATTGCTCGTGAATATAGTTCTAATTAGATAAATGAAACCTCCAACCCACCTCTACACTAGTTTGTATACAAATCAGTAACCGTAATGTGCAAGAAATAAACGAAGAATTAAAATTGACTCTGATCTTTGCTATTATGTATTTGTTTATTTATTTATTTAAAATTGTTTTCATTACTTTATTGGTCATGAATTTGTTGCAGTCCAAATAAACAATTAGTCATATCCCTTCGGATTCTCCGATTCAGGAAGGTTTCAGGCTTCGCCCCTTTTGCCTGATGTCTATATGCAAATCAACTGTTATATGAGATCAAAGTTCAAGTTCAAGACTGTCTAGTGTTTCTCCACCGCGCATGCGTGTGAAGCATTTGGTGAGCGAAACACACACTCCCACTCCCACAAACCCACACCTATATCCGTGTTGGTCCATAAAAAGATATTTCATATCGTGATCAAATAATGTAACAAAATAATAATAGTAACAAAGTAAAATAATAACAAATAGCTCATTGAACCTCTAGCCTAAAATCAGTTTTTAATAATTTAAACGAATATTTTTGCCACCTTATTTATTATTTATTACTTGTTCAGGCTAATGCATCGGTGAATATTTTATTCGCTTATTTAAATGATGTTTAACACTTGGTTAATTAATAATGCATTATCCAACTATTCCAGCTTTTCTTTCCAAAACAGAAAGCTGGTTGGCCAGGAATTATATTTGTGGCTGACCCTTTAAATAATTGTCCCTTTAAAGGCTTCTGTGCTGAATAATTACACTAAAACCAAGCTCTTCTATAAACAGTGAAACGAATTCCAACATACCTGATTCTTCCTTAGTTCTGAAGAGGAAACTGATTTAGGAATGGAGAATCAAAGAATTTAAACCGTTTTACCCTATCAAAAAAGAGTATTATTACAAAATTAATTACAGCAAAACATAATTTACAAACACATAACACAACAAACAAATACATGACCCAACATACAACTATATTAAAGCATACACACATATTACCAAGACATTCACATATATAATTGCAAAACATAAGAATATAAGATAAGATAATAAAGAACTTTATTTATCCCGAGGGAAATTCTTTTGTCATGAACATGCTCAGTGCAGCAAGAGAAACAAGAGGAATAAAGATATACAATAAGGATTTAAAAGAACCGAACAGTAGAATAGTGCAAATATAATATCAAATAGCTCTAAAAAAGTAACAATGTAACAATATCAGATCAGATAAAAAATAAAATAACAACTATTAGTGCAGGTAATTCTGAAAAGTGACAGTGCGCAATAAGTAAAAGAGAGTAGCAGCATGTGATGGTGGGATGAAACAAACATTCAATAACATCATACATGTGAGTAATATTGCATGATTTGAGTGAGAAAGGTAACCTTAGTATAAATCCAAAGTAATCACCTACAGAGCAAGGAAGTATATATATATATGTGTGTGTGTGTGTGTGTGTGTGTGTGTGTGTGTGTGTGTGTGTGTGTGTGTGTGAATCCATAACTAAACTAAAAACTAAAAAATAACTAAACTAAAAATATATTTCACCCCATAATATACAAATACTACAGGCAGATATAAATAACAGTATGAATAAATGCAAATATGCAAATACATAACTACAAAACATCCATATATATGAGTTCTCAAATATATAATGTCTCCATATACAAATAAGACAATATATGACACTGTATTGTATTTGTATATACAAATATATGACACGGTATACAAGTATGAAGCAATAAACAGACAAATGATCACTGCTTATGGTTTCCTTTTTGGGGTGTAATAAACCAATTAAAACGGAATGCAGTTGTAACGTCCTGTTGTTATTAAGGACGACCAGCCAAATGCGCAAATAATGCGCCACTTTTGTTCAGTGTAAGATGTAACAAGTTGAGCCTTTGGGTCTAGTTTTGCAAATCCTGTCCATGGCAAGTCACCCAGTTCTTTTCCAATTTTGACTCAGTTCTTTTCCAATTTTTTAAACTATGACATTGTTTTGTTTAAGACTTTGTACTATGGTTGGTATCTGAAGCTTTAATTAAAAATATGGTCCCGAATAGGATACAAAACAACAAGCAACTCATGGTAACCAGGAAGGTCTTCACAGTTCTCTTCACGCCAATAGAAAAATGTATTTTTCATGCATGTTTTTCCTTTCCGATCCATTCTTTTTTAAAATCGAGACATTTCTGCTCGGTTAGAACCTTCAGCTTTGACTGAAACAGAAACTGGACCCCGAACAGCATCCTGTCACAAGACAATTTTATGAGGAGGAGAAGCCACACAGTAACACGTTACCACCATAGACATCAGCATTCGCGAGAGACCCGGGGAAACGTGACGCACTTCCCCTACTTTACAGATTCCTTGAAAGAACGTTGGTTTAACGTTTTTCTTGGACTCAGTGTCTGGTCACACCGCTCTCCATGCTAAAATTCTGCCCTCAAAACACACTTGCACTGTGTTTAATTCTCAGTATTTAATTTAAGACCGTTTTAAACGCTGTTAAAGACGACAATTTTCCACAATTCTGAAGAATGACGGTGAGAGTCTCTGAAGTGGAAGATCAGTTGGATGATAGACGATCAATAGACCTTCAATGTGTTGCTTTACCTGCGAAAATAGTAATCTTTCAATAGCTGTTTACTATTTACAGTTTACTGACACAACAGGAACAACTTATTTCCCGTTATAGCTTATAATAAATAAAATAAATAAAAATCAGTATCAGAATAAAAACTGCATACGACTGCACAGCCACGCAGAGGCACAAAGAAACGAACAATATAAATATGAATTCTAAATAAAATCAATTAAAAACTCTGAAATGAATCATTGTGTATGACAGTGTGTGTTGTACAAGCGACTACCATGTGCTATATTGTGCAGTATTCTTTTCGGGTACTAAGTCATCGTCGTTATGTGCAATATCATTTGTGCAGTTGTTTTACCATGTCCAGTAGCTTGTGATATTTTCTAAATGGGTGCTGAATCACCTCTTAAATGTCTAATGTGTACGTGCAATATCACTACTAATATATTATGCTACAGGTCTATACTAAGTGCAATAACGTCTTTAGAATTCACTTTTTTCAAGTTACTTATTCAAGTTACATATCCATAGTATTTATACCTAGCATTTGTGTCTCTGTGTGATTGACATTTTCACCCGGTATCAATAAAGGTTTCCTATTCCTATTCTGATTCTGAAATGCTATTTATAAATAGTTACACTTAAGTAATTTACTTGTAAGACAAATAGTGGGTTGGAGTTATTATACCGATTCTTTTATTGCACACGAGAGAGATCAGTATTAGTTAAGATAAGCAATATTGACTTAAGAATAGTGATATTATACCTGATAAGACTAGTGCGCATAATGAAATGATTTCGTTCCTAATCTGAAAACTGCACATGATATTGCACATGGTAAGACTATTACACATAATAATGCAAAATTACACAAAAAGATAAGCTGTAGCATAATTCACACTCACTCAGTGTGGTTCAGTACTGCTAACTGTCTCCTGTACTCAATCAAACTTATGGTGCAACACTAGTCATCACGTTCACACTATACTGCTAGATTATTGTGTTGTCTATTCATTGTATTTTTTTCTGTCTTAACTGGCACTTGGTTGAATGTTCCTATATGTTACTCTGGGGTCTCATGGCTGCCAATGAAAATAAAGTATCCATAAACCTTGAATAAGTGGCAATTGAACAGATTTTTAAAGGTTTTCAATAATGTATCCAAATGGCATTTTCTACCACTTTTTACCAACGAGTCGCCACAGTCTCCTTAATTGTTTTGTAGATTAGTCGAAATGCTTGAGTTAAATATAAGCAAAAAGAAATATACACAAATAAACACACTAATGACTTCGAGTGAGATTCTTTCTTTAATCTTGACATATTGAAAAGTCATTAAATAACAGAATGCACGATTCGTGATGGTGAAGTTTTGGTGGGGGTCACGCCCATAGCAACCGAGCGATGTTTTCACAACCAAATCTCCTAATGTGATGTCCTGTGGTGCGAGGCATTCCGTGACAAAACCAGACAAGAATTTAACACCTTTAACTAGTTTCCTCATTTTCTTACCTCGCTGAGTTATCATCTCTCTTGATATCTCACTATGGACAACATGTATTGTTTATAATGGTATATATCTTTTAAATGCGGTACTTATAAAAATATTATGTAAAGTTATAAGAAAGTTGATTCATTAAAAAAGGTATTTACATACACATGCACAGTAGTTTCTTGTTTCAAGTGTATTGTCTTATACAGTCCCTCCACAAGTACAGAATAAACAAAAAAATTCAACACAAATAGCATAAAATGAGAGCAGTTAACAGTAAAAGTATTGTTATCCACTGGAGGCTATCCAAACAAAGTGATACCAGGTCTTGTTCTTCATCTCTCTGTACTTATTAGTGTTATTCTGGTTTTGACCCTTCTGTCAATCTTTTCTGGGTTTGACACAAATATGTGTTATCATTTGTTTTTTGACCACCTTTATGGGCAATTATAATGAAAACTATAGAAACTGTTCTATTACCCGATGTTATTCCTGTTCTCCGACACAGTGCACAGCTCTCCTTGATAAGAGGAGTTTATTGCAGATTGCCATTGCCCCCAAACTTTTGACTCATGGCTTTCAATTTTCAGGACATCCTAAATGTTTTAAATACGAGTTCAGCTCGTCACCTGGGTTTTTGCGTTTTTTTTCCACCCCTTGGGGGGGACATCAGTCCTGTTCCTGATACAATGGAAATATCAGGAAGGGTGTGCTTTTCCTCATATACTGGCAGGACAGACAAAGTGACTAAATCTAGCTTCCTAAATCTTTTCTGCCACAAGGCTCAGCAACCCCCCAAACCCCCACCCCGGTGTGTGTATCATGTCTCCCTCCATCTGATGAAACTTTATTTACCTTGAAGGAAATTGCTTATGGTTCCCTTTGACACAACATCTTCCATTGTAGGCTGTCTTGGCTGAGTGAAGGGAAGGACGCACAAGCAGGAACAATGGTGGTTACACAAAACTAGGGTTTTTGATTAGGAAACTCAGTGTCGCACACACACGCAGGTGGTGTTTCTGCGGGGTGGTGGATGGGTTGCGGCTCGTGAAAAGTCTCGGTCCTTTTGGGGGTGGGTGTTGCTGCGCCCGTGTGAAGTCTGTCCTTTTGGGAGGGCCAGGGATTGGTGCTCGTGCAAAGTCTTGGTCGTTGTCCAGGACACAATACGTGTGTGTGTGTGGGAGGGGGACGACGACGAATGACTTTGGGGGGCATGCCCCCCCCTCTCCAACTTACCTCAAACTTGCCTCAAATGCTCTTTATCCCTAAAATGCACGTACCTCTTTCATACTGCAAAAGGAGGACATGTCATTAGGTACTTAGCAACCCACCAGATGAGCTAATGAAGCTAATCCATCTAATCTGGGTTACCTAGGCATCTAACCACAACACGCGACAGCCCATGACGTCACCTACCCGTGCTCAGAGCTGCGGGGTGTGACCAAGCAGACACAGACGTGACACAGACGATTTTGCATGACATTTAAGGACATCATGCTTTGATTTTTCATATTTTATTTGACTTTTCTCGATGTTGCCAAGGTCAGTCTATTCCTCAGCTCAGCTTATTCCTCAGCTCCTGGGTGAGACCATTTGCATTGTATCTTTGTTTAAAGGTCTATTTGGTCTATTTGGTTTGGTTTTAGATTTTGCTCACAGAGATGAAAAGGAAAAAACCATTGACTTCCTTTGTTTTTTGTAAAAAAAAAAGTCTTCCTACCCAACCAACCCTGTATCCAGTTCACAGCAGAACAAGACACCTATCTGTGTGGATAGGCATTTCTCCATGGTCATCCATGGAGATAGTAGATCTGCAAAATGTGCTTGTTTTCTGTGTGCTCCTGCCTCATGCTCATAGACCCGGGAACCCAGGACAGTAGAAAGTCTCATAGAGATAGCTCTTTTCTGTTAATTGACTGACTGATGACGGACTGAATTATTAATGGATTCATTGAAGTTTATGCCACAGTTAATTCCAACCACATGGTGTCATTGGCTAAAAAAAGTTCTATTATATCTGCAGTGTAACTACAATGGTCACATATGTTTAAGCTACTGGTACTACAGTTTTGGTATAACGAAGTAATTTTCATGTTTTTGTACTTTGCAAAACTGGAATAGCTGTGAGTTATGATGTTAAAAAACAGTCATTGTCGAACAAGTATGGCCATTATATTTGACTCTATTTATACAAAAGGGCTTGAGGCCCTGCCGATTGCATGGTACTTTAACACACCGGTGATATGCTTCTACTCTCAAACGAATTTCTTGAGTATGACTGATATTCCACTGAATTCCAGACAGGAGACAGTTATGCCTTGATGTCCCAGCTAAGCAGCTTGATTTTGCATCTTTGCTAACCTTTTTTAGGTATCTGTTACCACATGCCTGTTCACTTCATGCCAGCATGGGAAAAAAATGATAACTAAGAGCACAAATTTGAATCAATTCAGTTCAATTCAGTTTATTCCATTTTATTTGTAGAGCGCATTTTACAACAAAACAGCTTTATAGATTTCTGTTCTGAGCCCCTAGTAAGACAAAAGATGAGAGGAAAAACTCCCTAAAGGAAATGACACTTAACCCCTTTTTGTACAGTTTTTGTGTCCAGACTTATATTATCCACTATTTTACTTTTTTTTTAATAGGAACCAAGTAGATCCAAAGTGTTTAATGTTTAGTCTTCCAGAGTGGTTTCCAAGCAGTGTCATGATTCCCAAAGATTACTCGTTCATTCAGAATGCACCCCAGACATCATTGCCTCTCATGGAAATTGGCTAATTTGACATGGACAGGTCCATGGTGTGAAAACCTGCATCATCTCTCAACCAGTGGCAAGGTGTATCTGGTGCTCCTTTCAACAAGATGCAGAAATCCAAGAGCATACTTGATAACATGGATTGGTTGGGTCTTGCATATCCAATGCTTATCAAATGCAACATACTGTGCAAAGTTCTTACGTACCTAAGGTACTTAATTATACTTAAAAGCAGTTTACTGCTGGGCAGTCATGTTAAATTTGTGTAATTTATATTACAATTAATAAAAATTACAAATTACAAATTGATTTTATGTGTGGCAAAGCATTCACTTAACAATTTCCAGACCTTTTCCATAATGGAAATCCTGTATTGCCTGTGTTACTTGCAACTCCAATAGCAGGCTTGTCTCATTTTATTTCGTTAAATTAATTGAGGTGTTTTGCTTACATAATTTTACAAATCCAAACAGTACCTGGAGGCATAGAGCGGAAATCTGGTCTTCTAACTAGCTCTGGTCTTCTAACTAACTTTTTGAGAAACAAAGGAAATTTCTACTGCTTTCTTATTTATTTTCATTTATCGTAATGTTTACTCGTGTTTTTCTGTCAGAAAGAAACCCACTGCTGATATAAATGACCTCAAACAGTTTGCAGAGTACTTTTACAGAGTAGTGTACTTTACTGAAAACTACTTTGTCTCAGTATAATAACTTTAAAATGTAATCAAGAGAATAGCAGTAAGAGAAGTTGTGTATTTTCTGCTCATCCTTACCTCAAAAATGTATGGAAGTGTTTGGATGTTCAGCTTTATTTTACTCACGTTGTAACAACTTGGAGCCCTTTTGTGTTCCATTATTCCTAAAGGGGGCACTGTGGGGAGATAGCGACAGTTTTCAAATATAAGAAGATAAGAAAGCTTCTTCAAGGCTGTTGACGAGTGGTGGTCTGGCTGAGGATTGTGAATTGTATCTACGTATATGTATTTTTGTACAGTTTCTTAATAGGGAAACTGTGTACACACACATAAAGCCGTCTTCCCTGGACTACATTTTTTTGGGTACAGTTGTCCTACAGTGAAGTGTCTCGATACTTGGAGCGGTCTTACTGGGAAAAAAGTTTTCTTTGCTTTTGTATATACTTTTGCTACAATGGTCTATGGACTGAGCTGGATTCAATTGACTACAATTAACGAAGAGGAAAGCCAGCTGTGTGTGTATGTGTGGGAGATGAAAAAGCAACACTGGTGTCTCTGGTGGTTTGTTTCCTTTAGATTCTGTTAATTCTGATTCTGTTATTATAGTTAGTTTGAGGTTTGTTACAACATCAGTCAGTGAAGCAGGATGTTGGTTAAGATTTTAGCAGGTGGGCTTTAAAAATATTCTCTAACTTTTAACTTTTAGATAACTCTAACTTGGTTTTTAAAAAAGCAATGGAAGATATCGTTATACCTGCCCTAAAACTGGAGCGCTGGACCTCCAGTAGAACAGCACACTGCAAACACTTTCTTCTCTCCACATCTGCAGCTGCAGAAAACTGCCTTCCTTATATAATTTCTGCCACAACATTCATTCCAGAGACGACCCAACTGAGGGCCAAACATTTGTTCTCTACCATGACATGTGTCCCATAGTGTGTGTGTTTTAGAATTAATTGTTTAGTAAAACATACACAGTCATGTGAGTTTTGTTGACCGACTGAAAATCGTGTGGGTCACAAGTGATTTTGTTGGAGTTATGAAGCTGAAAACTGAAGTTTGTACCAATTGAGAAGTTGATTTGATTTTATGAGCCAAAATCTTATTCTGTTGTTTTTTTACATGTCGGCCAATGTCTTTTTGGCAATTCAGAAATAGCAAGTCTAACAAAGAGAATCACAAGGAAATTATTTAGGATCCAATTAGATCCTTGCTACTTTTCATTTAGAATCAGCATCAGAATCAGAACACTTTATCAGTCCAAGAGGAAATTGCTTATTTTACAACTGCACAGACACACAGAGACAAAAAGAAAATATATAAAATAAGGTCTAAATAAAAATTTTAAACTCTATGTAAAATACTTAATATGAAATACACTATGCTTTATGCACAAATGCTGGGGTACAAATACTATACATAAACAGCTTACAATTATGTGAACATGGAAACATTGAACCCAGTGATGTAAGTTAAAACCTAGCATCCAAGAAAGATCCAATAAACACATGTTTGACCTGAACTGAAAATCACATTTTCCAAGGTTCATAAATATTGCATCAATTGTCATGGATCTGTTTGTTGTTACTGAAGCTTATGGACAGCGCATTTCATGGTTCATTTAAGAAAGCAAGACTGGGGATAGTCCTGTCCAAAGGAGAGCATCAAATTGCCCAATAATTTATTCTCAACACATTCGGATTTTGTGTTTTAACCACTTTTTACAATACTGAAATTTTGCATTGTTCAGGAGGTCCCTCATTTCAGCCTCAATACTAATACACTTTAACTAATGTTTAATAATGATTTCAGTTAAACAGGAGTCTGTTTCCATTCCACCAGTGGAGTGGTCACCAGGAGTCCTGAAGAAGAGGAGTTCCATAAACGGTCAGCATCTTCCATGTTGCTTTACTGTAGCAGTAAAACTGAGCTAGCTCTTGTTTTAATGTCTATCTTCTAGACTTTCTGCAATCCATTCATTCATCCATCTGCCCACCCATCCTTCCATGCAACCATTTAGCCATCTATATGTTCAGAAGCCCATCTATCCATCTTTCCATCCATTTGATTGGACATCCATCTGTCCACCCATCCATCCATCCACCCATGCATCTATCCATCCATCCCTGCAGACTGCCACAATGCTCTCTTTTTGCTCCACAATACTCATGCTCTATACAGTGTGTTTTGATTGTGCAGTGACTCATATTCAGGCTCTAGAAAAATTATTACTTTCATTCGTAACGTATCTTGTATTCGTGGAGGGAGAAGCATGTTCGTTAGAAGCATATTGTTTTAATAAAGTGAATATTAAAGAGAATATTAAAGTGTGTGTAATCATACCCAAGTTTTTCTTTTTGCTGAGTTTCATGAACAGTTTTGTTTGTTTAATAATCTTAATGATGCCAATAAAGCAGCCAGTTATAGCATGGTAATGATGCTGCATCATAGAATAGTGAATATTTGGGAAGGAGATTGACAGTTCACCATATAATTACAGCCCTTTGAAGTATTGAGGAATGTTTTATTAATGACATGACAGATTTAATGACCTATTTTTAATGTAACAAAACCTTAATCAATTCTTGCACAGTAAAGAAAATGTTAAATTAATTCTGTTTGCTGTTTGTTGTGCAAACTCATCAGTTCACCTCTTAAGAAACATAGTTCAGTTCAGCAGGACGACTGGACGTTTTAATCATATAAAAACAATGGGCTTTGTTTGAATTGTATTGTTTTTGTATCGAGTGCTTTACCAAAAAGAACTAAACTTAAGTGGGGTGACTGTGTTGATGTTGTTCGCAACATATTATGGGTATGTGTGCAACCAAACATTTGAAATTATAAACATTTGCAAGAGGAAATTTTTTTTTATAAATGGCATAAATGGGCTAAATGGGCCCCAGTCGTGCTTGGACTTGTGATGCTCTTGGCTGTGCCCTATTAGACTGAATTTAGGAATTTCTGAGGGTCTGAAACTGATTGAAGGAGAAAGACGTCGCTTTGGGCCGTAAATCACTGGGTGACCCGGCAACCCGGTTTTAATTACAGCCCAGTCATGAGGTCGCGTTATCGACTGTCACAACAGCACCGAAAATTACTCCAAGACTCCCAGCATGTTCTGTTGATGAAGCAAATAATCTGCTGTAGTACCACTTTCCTTCAAGTACATCCCCGAGAAGACCCTTTAATGTGTGGGCCACGAAGAAGCACTATGCCATAAACATGCCAATGACATTGCCGCACGTCTCACTGTGTGTCGACATGCAGGTGTTCTTTTACACGGTGGTTCAAAAAGGACACTTTTACGACGAAAGAAGGAGTGGCAGAAGGCTGGAGGACACAGCGAAGACATGTCCTGTCCAGAACAGCAGATGAACCAAGAATGAGAAATGACCCGACATCAAAAATAAATTCTAGTGCTCCTCATTCCACTGACGGGACGCCTCTGAAGGATTTGAAGGTTTGCCTCTGAAGGTTTGCGAGAGCCTTTGGATGTGTTTTCTTTTTTTCGCTTTCAGGGCAAATAAAGAGCCACTGTTCCCTCCGAGTGTTCGAGAACAAAGTCCCTGTTCTGTTCTCCAGATTGTGGCAGTAAAAACTTGGATGGGTTTTGTATCGTGGTCTAAAAATACGACTCTTCGGCTTCCAGGAAGAGATGCCGTCCACGAGCAACTGGGTTCGCTATAAATTAACAAAAACAGTGCAGTTACACACTTTAAAAGTGTTCTTTACGGAGGGGTGAACAGCCTACGATCATCTCAATGGATGGTCAGACAACAGTTTTTTTTCACAGCTACTTGGTTAGCGTTATTGCAAATCTGTGCAAAAATGAAACTACATACTTAAAGGGTTCTTTAGAGAAAACCACTTTTGATTCCGCAAAGAACCTTTCAGTGGATGGTCATTCGTTTTCTAAGTAGAAAAGAAAAGATTAAAATACAAAAAAAAAAGTAGAAAATGCTTACGTAATTGTACTTTGTTACTATACTTAAGGATTGTGTTGTACTTCAGCGGAAGATAAGAACACCATTAAAATCTCAGGAGTTGTTTAAAGAAAAAAAACTAAAATTAAACAGTCTATATAGTGCTAGTTTATTGTCTGTGCAAGGACAGACCACACACAATGTTCTGCCTAGCATGTGATCAGCCAATGTTAAAGAAGGACAGACAGCGAGTTAGAGCTATGGGTTGCCTTGCATGTAGAAAAAACTCACAAACACATGATTCTTAATTCTGCAACTATTTTTTAGTTTTTATTTCTGTATTTGAGTTTAAATTCAAATACCTTTCAATATTCATGTACACAGTATATTTTAATATGTATGAGTTCTAACAGTCTGCATGAGTTCTAATTCTTGAGTAGGAATGGGTACCGAAACCCTGTACTTAATCGGTCCCGGTGCCTAATTATAAAAGACCTGTATACCTGTAAGTGTCGATAAGCCCTGACTTTAACGGTTCTGCTGTCGGTACTGGAGAAAAAAATTCCTATTTATTATTGTTAAATAAACATTACCTAGCATATTTTACCTGACCAGCCTTTTGTAACTTTTTATAATATTC
>JBBPDC010157858.1:0-19344 GCA_037974485.1 Hemigrammopetersius urotaenia | reverse complement strand
TTACACACATATATATACATACACACAGTATGTACATACACACACAAATACAAAAATAATTTTTTGTTTCTATTAATTTTATGCTGTATTTTACTTCTCTGGTGTTTTAGGTGTCCTTCAAATGCGTCTTTATATAAAATGAGCTACAATCGCAATAACACTAAAACATCGTGTAATTGCCAAGACATTGTCACCAAAATTGTTGCTTTAAGATCAATGGGGTTCTATTAGGCTTATTTTTTTATTGTTTATTAGTATTAGCCCCCTCCGAGCCATCTGGAGGGTTCAGTTTCCAGTGGACCAACCAGGGAACTGTTGCCAGCCAGAGTCCTGGAGATCTGGTGCTCTGGAGCTCTGGAGAGGAACCTTAAGCCCAGCAGCTGGGTTTCTGCACATGGTCCAAATTAAGGTCCAAAACAGCATGTACACCTTGTACAGTCGTTTAGACTCACCTTCATGTCGTTCATGATGGTTTGGAAGAGTCCTCCCAGAGCACTGCACTCCTTTTCCATGCCTGCATCCATTTTCCCCGTCCAAAAAATCCAAAAACACACGGAGTTCTCTTCCTACAGCCCTAAAACAGGCTTTAAACACGGATTCGCCGCTTCAGTCCTGTTGTCAGGAAGATAAGGATCGCTTAGAGTGAATATAGCGGAGGAAAATAAACCAAAAAGGTTAAAAAAGAAAAGGAAAACAGAGGAGAGGAGAGATAGAGGAGGATTCCTCCCCAGCCCAGCTAGCTCTTCCCGGCTAGCCGGCTAACTAGTCCTCCTACTTGGTAAAACCAGGTAAATTCATCTCGTTTTCGAGTAAAAAGTGTCCAGATCGGGTTAAAAGGGCCCGTTCTCTCGGTAGAGTATTCCCGGTCCGGGGTTACAATGAGAATCCGTAGCTAAAAGGGGTAAATCCGTGTTTAGGAGGAGAGAGGAGAGGATACCTGCCGTTACTGTTTAAACCGAGTCGCGTGGGACCCGCGTGCCCCCCCTCGCGCGCACCTCCTCCCCCTCGGCCTGATGGTCACCCCCCGGAGTGAACAGAGCTCGGCCCGGGGCTCCGGTGAAGGCTCCGTGGCGTTACCGGTGAGAGGTTTCGTCTCGGTTTGTCCCGGACAGCTGCAGACACGGAGCAGGTCTCAAATCAGCCTGGAGCTCTAATCTCGCGTCCAGGAGGAGATCCCAGTTTACCATGCCAGTCCGGGGCGGAGCGAGTACATTTCAGTAGTCTTCGGATTTCTCCGGAGCGCGACGATTCTCAACTAATTCACTAACTGACCGTCTGACTGACTAACTAATGAACTAACTAACCGACTGATAGAACTAAGTAACAAACTAATTGACTAACCGACTAACCAACTAATTTTCTGACTGACTTACTATCGAATTAACTAAGTGACTAATTAACTAACTGATTTACTAATTAACTAATGGACTAACAAACGGATTACCTACCTTGCTGACTACTTAACCAATTAACGAACTAACTAACAGACCAACTAACTAATAAACTAACTGACCTGCAATTAACTAATTGACTAACTAATTAACTAACTGTCTGACTTACTGGCTAATTAACTCACTAACTAACCAACTAAGTAACTAAATGAACAAATAAATTAATAACAATGTTAACTAAAATAACAAGTATAATAATAAAAAACATAACTAAACAACAGTAATAATAAAAATAGTAATAGAATGACAGTGATGTTGTGACTGCATGATAGAGAGTGAAATAATGCATGTGATAGAGTGATAGAGGGTGAAATAAGGATTGTGAGAGAGTGATAGATTAATAGACTGATAGAATGGTAGAAAAGGATAGTCAAAGTGAGAGTTATGGAGTGATAGAGTGAGACAGATAATGAAAGAGTTGATAGAGTGACGGAGTGAAAGTAATGGTGGTTAGTCATGGAGTGAGAGCGATTTAGTGATAGAGTAATTTAGAGTAATTTACAGTGATGAAATGATGGAGTGACAGAGAGCGATAGAGAGTGATATAGAGTGACAGATTGATAGAGTGAGAGAAATAGAGAGTGATAGAGGTATAAAGTGATGGAGTGAGAGTGTGAGTGCTAGTGATAGTGATAGAGGAATGGAGTGTTGCAGTGATAGATTGATAGAGTGAGTGTGATTTAGCGATAGAGTGATAGATCAATGGAGTGATAGAGTGATTGATGGAGTGCTAGAGTGCCAATGCTAGTGACTTAGTGACAGAATGATGGAGTGCTAGAGTGATTTAGTGATTGAGTGATGGAGTGATAAGGACAGATAGAGCAAGAGTGATTGTGATAGAGAGTGATGGAGTGATAGAGTGAAAGTGATGGAATAATAGAGTGATGGAGTGATTGACTAATAGTGATGGAGTGATGGAATGATAGAGTGGTAGAGTGAGAGTGCTAGTGACATAGTGATGGAGTGATAGTGATGGGGTGATTCAGTGATTTAATGATTTAGTGATAGAGTTATGGAGAGATGCAGAGAGTGATTTAGTGATTGAGTGATAGAGTTGTGGAGTGATAGACTGATAGTGATGGAGTGATTGTGATATAGTGATGCAGAGAGTGATTTAGTGATGGAGTGATAGAGTGATAGAGTGATGCAGATAGTGATAGAGTGATGCAGAGAGTGATTTAGTGATGGAGTGATAGAGTGATGCAGAGAGTGATTTAGTGATTGAGTGATAGTGATGCAGAGAGTGATTTAGTGATGGAGTGATAGAGTTGTGGAGTGATAGACTGATAGTGATGGAGTGATTTAGCGATAGAGTGATACAGGATGGTGGTAGCTCAGAGGGTAGGATACTTGCCTCCGGACCAAGAGGTCATGGGTTCGAATCCTACCTTCAGCACCGCCATTGGGTCCCTGAGCAAGACCCTTAACCCTAAGTTGCTCCAGGGAGAGACTGCCCCCTGTAGGTAGGGAATGGAAGTCGCTTTGGATAAAAGCGTCTGATAAATGCCTTAAATGTAAATGTAAATTTAGTGATTGAGTGATAGAGTGATGCAGAGAGTGATTTAGTGATTGAGTGATAGTGATGCAGAGAATGATTTAGTGATGGAGTGATAGTGATGCAGAGTGATTTAGTGATTGAGTGATAGAGTTGTGGAGTGATAGACTGATAGTGATGGAGTGATTGAGTGATAGTGATGCAGAGTGATTTAGTGATCGTGAGAGTGCTAGTGACATAGTGATAGAGCGATGGAGTGATACAGAGTGATAGAGAGAATCTATTCTATCAGTTCTATTCTGTTCTTTCTTTTCAGTTTCATAGCAACCAGTCAGACTCTCGATCACAGCCTGAAGATCCCTAATGACTCTCAGGGAGAGAAAGAGAGAGAGCGGGAGATAGAAAGAGGGAGAGGGAAAGAGATGGAGAGAGAGAAGAGGGAGGAGTGGGAGAGAGAGATAGAGAGAGGGAGAGGGAAAGAGGGGGGGTAATGGGAAACATATATATATAATTAAACTTTATTTATATTATATTGTGTACTTTTATTAAATGTTATTACAAGTACTATGAGCTGTAACCTGTATGGAATTAGTTCTTTTTATTATTATTATCATGTGTGTGTTCCTGTGACAGTACCGAGCATGCTTGGTCTGTGTGAAGAGTTTGTATTTGATGGTCTTTTCTGCCCTCATGTGGTCAAACAGTGTAACTGCACACAAGTCTACATGAAAGACACCACCACTCAGTGAAATATGTAATCATTTATTCATTTCTATCAACACATCATAGTACAGTGCAGGCACATGAGCAGTGCATCGACTCCACAATCCTTACAAAAATATGGACTTTCATTTAGGAAGCTGCAACATTACACAGAGTTGATCATCTGGGATTACGTGTTCATAGACCATAAAATGTTTTATATCCTTGAGATTTTATAAAATATAATCTGGAATGTTTGTATACTGTACTTTATACACAATGTATTTCTTTATAAAATGATAAAATGTAATGGTAAAAAGGTACTGTTGTGTATCAGCATGATTAAAAAAAACATACAAATGTGTGTATATATATATACTTAGTTTGTGATACAATTTCATTATTGCATTATTCATAAGGTCTCTATGTTTCCATGGCAACCAAAATCACTGGCCCAACAACATAATTATCATATAATTTATGTTAATAAAAAAATTACTGACAAGTAAATGTGACCTTAAATTATACAAGGAGACAACAGTGTGATGTAATACTGTTGTCTGCAGGGGCAGTGTGTGTGTGACTGCCCTCTTGTGGCCAAGATTGGTAAGTACAGTCTCAATCTGTAGTTCAGGGTTCTACTTTAAAAAAAATATTTTCTTTCTTTTCTTCTTTCCATAGAATCAGTTTGTTACCATACGTCCAAAGCACAATTGTGAATGTTCAGACTGGTCTAGAAATGGATGCTTTAAAATTTCCCACGCTGGACCCTTCAGAGAATCTACAAACAAATTCCACATTGGTTTTATCTTCACTTTCACATTCCAGGCCTTACAGAAATGTTCTACAGTATTTAAAAGGACGCATGATATCAAACTATCCTAAGAGGAGAAGAGAGACCAGAATAGAATGCTGGTAATAAAACAATAAAATGCAAGAATAAATTAATATAATGTGATTAAAACAGAATACACAGACAAACAAGATGTATATATACACATGCACATATATATGGCATAAGATTGTGCGTGTACCACTGATGGCAAAACAAAATCTCATATTTTCAGTAAAAGAAAGATACAAATTAAACAACTTTCAGTGTCCGTTTTTTATATTAGTTTATAAAAGTCATTGTGAACAGAACAAAAAACGTCATCCACGTTAGTGTAGGCTCTCTATGAAGACGTGTTCCAGACTTCATACAAATATTCAACAAATAAAGGAAACGTAGAAATGAGAGTAAGTCAGTACCAGGACTGATACGAAACACTAAATTTGCTTGGCAAAGTTGAATTGTCTGATTATTTTCTTCACACGAAGAATTCTTGTCATCCATCATTACTGCATTGTTCTTAAAAATAGTAAAAACGGTATTTACATTTCCAGTGGAAACATACAATAATATAAACAGACTGTTTTTGGCACAGTAAGAAGTGTATGGGGAAAAAATGAATATGCGATGTGTAGCGTACACCACCGACACACACTCTGCGTCATGTACGGCTGCACAGCCAGTCAAATATTAACCAGAAAATCTGTGTCAGTGTTCAGACTGCTGAACTCAGCTCTGACCTGACCACCTTAAAAACCACCAACACCAACACCTACACTACCTGTCCAAAAGTTTGAAGACACAAGCATTTCTTCTGAAATTAAGGATTTTAATGGGTGCAGTTTATGCAGTAACAGCCTCTACTGTTACGGGAAAGCTAGAACATTGCTGTGATGATTTGACTGCAGTCATTATGAGGTCGAGGTGATATCTGGAGCACAAACGCCACTCATCTGGTACTGTATGGAGCTTTAGTAGATGTTTGGGACTGGACATGGTGACCTGAGGCTTATGAGTGAATGAGCTCCAATCTATTGGTCAATGCTTTTTGATGGAAATTACAAGTTCTCATTTGAAATGAAGAGTTTTATGGGGAAGGCTGACCCTCTTCTGCTGCAGTAACAGCTTCTTCTCTACTGGGAAGGCTACACTGGATCCTGGACCATTGCTGTGAGGATTTGACTACAGTCATGACTACAGTCATGATGAGGCCAGATACTGTTATATGATTAGTTCTGATTATGACCTGCCCTTTAACTCACCCTGATGGTACTAGATGGAGGTTAAATGCAGCAGAGAATTCTTTAGATGATTCTTGGGACTGAATATGGTGACATTAGGTTTATACTGACTGACCTCCAATCTACTGGTCCGTTTGTTTCTATGGAAATTACATACAGGTTCTCTTCTGAAAGAATGCGGTTTGTCGCAACTTTGCTGCAGTAACAGCATCTACTCTTCAGGGAGGGCTCCAGATGCAAAGATGGTGACCGCTCTACTGGCCAATGCTTTTCTATGGAAATTTCACACATTTTCTGTATGAAATTAAATGCTTGTGTCACCAAAGGAACTTCTGGACATGCAGTCTATACCAACACACATACATACATTTTCTGTTCCACCTCTTGAAGCCCTTGGTCCCTGCTTTCCCACTTGCACCCTCTCTTTATGGACCCATAGCTGCTAAGAGAGTGGTGTGGGAAAGCCTGCAAGCCTGAGACGCTCATTAACTTTCATTCAGCTTCGCTGTACCTCAGCATGCAAGGTCATTCAGAGCTGCACCCATTAGCTACCCTGTCTTTCTCCATCCTCGTCTGCTCACTACGCGTCCAGCATGCAGTTTGACAGCTGGCAGCTCAGCGAGTGGCTGATGGAACTCTCCATCACGTTCTTCTGCCCACCCGCCCTTTGCTTTCGGGCAAGGTCGCACACGATAGCCAGAGCCCCGCCTTTTAGGAAGCGTACAAAGTTCTCGCCCACAAGAGGCCCCATGGCATAAAGACCAGTCTCCTTTGCGCTCTCGTAGGTGTACGCGTTAACGTCCAGAGGGTTCCGCCGACAGCTGATTGGCTCGTCAGGCTCCAGTCCAAGCAGGCGGCCCTGATCAGGCAAGAATGACAGGTTAGGGTGGGAACCAATCAAGATCAGAGCCATGGAAACCTGCAGCACCGCCTTGTGGCCCTCCTCGTCTTCCAGAATGCATTTGCCATCGGGTTTGAAGGAGACAACTCGGTGCCTGGGGAAACTGAGGTAGCCAGGGTAGGAGCAGGGACTGCCTGCTCTCTCATCCCCAGAAGAGGAAAGGCGCTGGTTCACCATGTCGGACGGAGATTCTCCAGACTGGTGCTGCTGGAGACTCATCATCTGGTGCACCTTGTGGTACTCCGGGTACAGCAGCTTGGGCAACTGGTTGAAAATAAGTGCTGGGTCAGACACACCACGCCGGAAAGCATGGTAGACGGGCGTGTTGAGATGGTGGACTGCCAGGATGGCGTCTGCAGCCGTCAGTCCCGCCCCGACCACCAGGATGGGCTCGGACGCCCGGTCCAGGCGGCCAGAGGAAATAGCTGCCTCCAGCTCCCAGAAGCTGTGGCACACGTAGGGCAGCGTCTCTCCTTCCACGCAGAGACGTGCCGGGATGTCATGGGTGCCGGTCGCGAGGACCACGTTCTCAGCAAACACGGAGAACGGGAGGTCTACATCTCTCTGGGGTCCGTTCTCCTCCCCTCTGCGTTGAAGGCCCTGGATTTCCCACACGGAGCAGCCGGACTGGAGGGACACGCGGCGCACAGAGGTGACGGTGGTGCCGCAGGCGAAGCTCCTCTCCAAACCCATCTGCCGGACGTAGTGCTGGTAGTAGGAGGCGATCTCCGCAGGGGTGGCACGGTCGTTACGTACGTTCCTAACACAGGAAACAAAACACGCTTTCAGAGAATTGTCAGAAGACTATTACATAATGGCTCAGTTCAACTCAAACATAATCTTGTGTAATCTTCTGCATGAACTGGAACACTTTACTTTTGTTTGTGGGATTTATTGTTGAAGACACGTATTTGGTCCTACTTTTCTTCCACTTCCCAGTTCGTAATAGCTAGGTGTCTCCTGATCATATGAAGCACCCAGCTGGAAGGTAAAAGTGCTTTTTCCAAGACATAAATCAATGAACGACTCAGCACACTTGGAGATCACTCACTACTAACAGGCACACACACTGACAAGCAACAATGACAGATCTGAGTCACCAGAGCTTTTCACAAGTTACTCCATACTTACTGAGTGATCATTTAGTGACCACATTAAGCTATAACAAAGTCAGCATTTTGGCACCTTAAAAACATTGCTAAAGTTAAACAGGAACATAGCCATGCATTTACTTCATTGTTTGTCTGAATACAAAATGTTTTAAAGATGATCAGTGAAGGTGTACACTCTGAAATACAGACTAAAATTTTGAAAGCAAAGAAATAAGGGGGCTTATCATATGCAGTACTAGAATATTTACGAAAGGAAATGAACGCAAGTCAATATTCGTACTGTGTGAATGACTAAGTTTAGGAGTTTGCTGATCATGGAAGAGTGAAATATTAACTGTACTACTCTGCTATATCAGACCTAATGAGTAGTGAAAGTAGAGGCACTGGTGAAACATGCAGATGAAGCCACAGTCAAACCACCGAATATGTGGGTAAGCAAAGCCTTCAAAGTTCACTTCCTTATAGGCAACACAAATTTGCGTCATAGGTTTCGTGAGAAATTATAAACAGGGGCCAGTCATTGCTTTTACAAAAAAGCAATAATGCTGATTCAGCAAGAGAGCTAAAGCAGGGACAGAAACTCTCTTAAGTCAAACTGGTCTGTAGGGTTTTTTCGAGAATGTGACAGAAACGACTAGCCTCTACAGTAAAGAATACTGTAGTTATGTTTTGAGGACTCTTCCTTTTATTTCCTTTTAAGAAAACTTAAGGGGATTTATTTTATTTCTGCATCATTAAACGATTAAGTCATTCAATGCAGTTTGGTGTGGAATACTCCATTCCAGAGTAACTGGCCAAGTCAAAACTGTTTACTGTGGTGGTGAATGGAACCAGACATCTGCCTCAAAAGCTCCCAGCTCATAGAAATTCATTACTCAGACAGTAGGTTTTGTCCTACAGTGTTTTATTAATCCATTCATTGTGGAGGAAGAACACTGTAAGTGCCTTAAGAAATATTTTCCTGTTATTTACCACGTTTTCACCATCATAAGCATCAGATGCATTTGACATGTTTTTGTAAATTAAACTATGATGGTGTTCTGAAAGCCTGTAGTTAGACAGGTAGTGATTGACATCATGCTTCCTAATGATACAGGAGGTTATTTGTGCATTATCAGTAAAAACATTATCAACACTGGCTGATATTCTTAGCCTTCATTGCATAAGGTTTAAGGGTTTTTAAATGGCCGTATCACTGGGGAACCTGATCTAACTCTCACTACCTGTCTAACTCTATGACAGGCCATCAAAACACCAACATGGTTACATTTACACAAACACGATGCCGAAATAGTGATAAATCTGGATTTTTTCCCCCTTTCACTTACAGTGTCCTTCCAAATGTTTGCTGTTCCAAATAGTGGCACCACCAAAGTTCCCTTGAGCAACACTTTACTTTCCTTTTTGTTATAATCTGTAGTTTCTTTTATGGACCATACACTTCCACTCTGCAGTGGTTGGATCCTGGTGGGCTTCATACCTGCGTTTCTCCCTCATCCAGTCCTTCAGTTTCAGGCCAGGGAGCTCCATCCAGTCTGCAAGGCTAAGTGTTAGCATGGATCCCTCCATAGCCTGGAGACACAACAAAGAGAGGCAGTCAGAATAGGCAACCTGATGCTCCATATGCAAAGCACAGGACCAGCAGCTGATCCAGCCTGTGGACGTGAAGAGCACCAGCCCTGACAATGAGTTACTGTCTTATTCCAAGTCAAATCCGAGTCATGTACCCTTTTCTATGAAACTTGACTTGGCTGGGGGGCTTTACACACATATAGCTGATGCTTGGGAATATTGGTCTTATTGATGTTCAACTGCTCTGGGGTGTTCTTTGCTTTTCTATGGAAATCATATTTCTAGGTCACTTATTAGGAGGATTGTCTGGAACGGTGATTCTATATGAAGTTGATTTTAAGTATTGTAAAATGTAAAAATGTAAAATTCTGCTTTTGCTACATTGTTTCAATGCAATACAAACATGTTTGAGGTGAATTAATCCAGTTTAACTATTCTCGTAAAGACTAACTGACTGGTTTCTACAGCGTAGCGTGTAGCTAGTCCGATTTCAGAAAAGCTAAATTTACTTTTGTAAGTCATTTCAAAAGGCATGGAAGGTATTTCCATGGTGAAGAGAACAATCAGAACAGCCAACGCCTTTCTGTGAACTCTCAAAACCCATTGTACTTATAAAGAAATAAACAAACATTTACAGCACTTCAGGATAGATTATTTATCAAAAAAATATTAATAATCAATCAATCTGGTGAATTTCAAGTAACACCTTTCAGATATAAATCCCTAGAGGTTTAGTGTGGATTGATTTAATCAAACAAAGCAGTGGGTGAACACGGCTTTATCAACAGTGAAGCTGTGCCAAAACTCATGACGCCCCTCTTCCTGCCGTACGAGTTATGCTGATTAACCCTTTAATACAAGGCCAAAAAGAGACTATTTCAGCCCTTTAATCTACAGTGCAGTGCAGTGCAGTGATATGCCAAACATGCATATACAAACATACCGATTACTCTGGAGGCAGATTTTAATCAAACACAAACACAAACATGATCACCAAGGAAACTTCAGGTTTGACAGGGTTTAGTTGAGACCTTCACTTTCATTCTGTTCTGTTTGTTTCTTCAGTTTGACTCACTGCTCTGGAAGGTCAGGGCTTCCATAATTTACTTTGATACAAAACTTAAAGTATATTTTATGATATTCTCTGAACAGTTTTGTATTAAAAAGTTTCTTTAAAATTTCACATTTTTCATATGTCACTATCAAATGATACTACAATTATCATGAATATGCATTTGCAAAGTTGACTATTTAGCATAAATAAAATTCAGGCAGCATTAATAAAGTTACTTAGTTAACATTAAGAACATTGACAATTTGGCATTGATAAAGGTAATGAACACATGCTTCCTGAGTACTGTTACTCTGTACTAAAAGATTGTCGGATTGTTATGATTGTTTTGTTCTATTTGCCTCAGTTAAAATTACAGTGAAGAGAACCACACACCGTAGAGTCCTTAGAGTCCTAAATCAGAACATGCCCCAACACGCCCCTCATAACATTACTATAACGGACTGAAACAGGACCCCATAACAGTCAATGTACTGAAATATGACATTGGATATGTCATATTTCATATCTGATTTATTATTACATCACATGCTGCTTCACTACAGCTTACATTACTCTGGTCACTGTTTACACTGTTGATATATTACTCTGGTCACTGTTTACACTGTTTGGTATATTACTCTGGTCACTCTGTTAATTACTCTGTTTACATTACTCTGGTCACTTTTCACTCTTTTTTATATTGCTGAGCTATTATTGCACAATGTTTTTTGTTTTTTAATATGTAATATGGAATGTTAAAGTGCAAATTTCCAGTCTGTATATTTCACTTAACTGGTGGTGCTCCTCATTTAAGTTACTTACTTTAGATTAGATATATATATTAGTGATGGGCCATTAACAGCGCGAGATTCTTATCGCGCGATAAAAAAAATATCGCCGTTAACTGCACCGCCCCCCCTACTTACATCTATACTTCTACTTACTTGTACTCATTTCTTTATTTTATTTGAGATTCTGGAAATGTCCAGATTTTAATTTATAATTTACTTATTGTTTTAATGTTTGCACAGTCAGTAAAGGAGCGGTTCAGGATACATTTCACTGTGTGTTGTACTTGTATGACTGCATGTGACAAATAAAGAATCTTGAATCTTGAAAATCAGTACTATAAGTGACAACTACAAAGAAAACGTGTCAGGACACCACGAGTGAAGCTGAAATAAAGCAAATGCAAGCATAAGATGATCATACTAGTGGTAAATACAAACATATCACTAAATCTGTGTCATGGTTTCCAGAGTTAACGCGTATGGGATGGTTTTACTTACATGCCACGCCCCTCCAGGCGGGCCTTTCCCCAGGACGAGGTGAGGTGTGGCTCTCTCTGGCTCGTACCGCCACTCCAGTGGCGACGCGTAGTCCAGCCCAAAGTCACTGTCTGGGAGGAGCAACGAGTCGAAAAGCACGGCTACCGGATTCGAAGATCGCCCTTCAAGACCTTCACACAGATACTCCAAATCCTACACACACAGATAACACACAATATTATCTATTAGTCCTACACGGTTATACAAGTGCAACAGTAAAGTAGTAAAATGTGCCCCTGAGTCAAACATGACATAATTAAGTAATTAAGAAATTAAGTAATACTTTACAGAGAAATTTAACTAAAATAATAAAACCCCTCAGGTATACATACAATGTACATTTGCAAGGCCAGGATGACCCAGAAAATAATTAGTAATGGATCTTAAAATCTTGTTTGCAATATGTTCATAATAAATTCACAATAATTTGTTAACTTTAACTATACACTATTCACTTTATTAAAGGACATGTTTATTAACTTTATAAATAACACCAAAAGAAATGTATTTACTTCACTAAGGTCTAAGTATTAGCTGTGTTGATAGTAATTTTAACTTTAGTACATCATGGGAGCACTTGCTTTAATAACACTCCCATATTACCTTCGTTAAAGAATAGGCCCGTTGGTTTTATTAATGGTCCACAATCTATTATGTTTATTAAGTCTGCAAAGTAACGAATATGTAACCTTTTGTTATAAAAGTGTGCTTGTATAATATTACCTGTTCAAACAGTGACAGGTGCGGGCTCTCAGCCAGCTTGCCATGCAGAATGGGGTTGGGGTGGAAGCCCTCGCGGGACGGGTAGGGAGTGTACCCTGACAACAGGTACGACAGACAAATTCCTGAAGGCCCATTACCTGTTGAAGAAAACACACACACATTTCATGACTGTACTTATGTATTATTTTGGAAGAACTGTACTTTACTGTAACTATGTCATCTATGTCATTTAAATTTGACTTGAGAAAAGAGAAAAATGTACATACAGTTACAGTGATCAGTTTGGCTTAACAGATAAAAATAAGAGGTAATTTAATGTTTTTTAAAATAAGCATGTCCTGAATTTTATTATTACTTTCATAGATTTGACTATTTTAAATGGAGATAAATTTCTGGTTTCAGTCAAGTATATTTTTGGCCCCTGATTGGTAACTGGGTAAGATTTTGACACACATCGCTTCACTGAAGTACAGTCTCTCTGGACTCCTCCCATCCCTGGGTGGCCTTTAACACGGTTATAATCCTTATGGTTATGAATAAAGAGAAGGTAGAATATATTTTCCTTCCTTTCTGAGTAACTCAAGCCTTATCGTATCACCACAAAGGTACACAAACAGCTTGCCTTTATAACAGCGTTACTTAACGGCTTTCACAGACCACACGTGTCTCTTACCGATGATCACCACAGGTAGGACTTCTTCAGAAACAGCCTCTTTCTTATGCAGATCCATGGCTCAGGGGCTTCAGCTGTGAAAAGGCAAAGGAATGCGATCTCCGTTACAGGCACAAACATGCACTTCTGTTTTCCCTTCCAGTCACAAAACCTTCACAAAACCACTTCTTCCTCCCCCACTTTATTTGACCTTATGTGCAGCAAAAGAGTTGCAAAACTGAACTGCAGCTGCACACGAGATCAGTCAGGATCTAAAGAGCAAGGTGACCCGCCCCTCACCGCACACACACTCCACAAACGGAGCAGGGGCTCGTCTTTCCAGCCATGACATCAGCCGACCGGGAAAGGGACGCCCCTGAGCGGAGCCAGCTGAAAGTTCCAGTACTGGGTGGGGGGGTTCGGGGTGAAGACTGACACCATGTGACGGACAGAGAGTTGTGGGTGGGTTCAGTTAAGGAGACTTCATTCTTGCATATGGAAAACTCAACTGCTAAAGAGACTTCACATTATGTGAAGGGTCCCTAAACCTCTGAAAGATTTTCTATACTCTATTTTAAATACCTTTTTTAAAGTATAGAAGTTAAACTTAAAACTTAAATATAACCTTTAAAAGATTTTTAGGCCTCAAATGGCTCTTTAAAGAATATCATATATATTATACTGTGATACTGCAGTGTTGATTCATTTCCATTAAATGACACCTTGTTAACTTTATTAAAGCAAGTGTTCATTAACTTATTCATGTCTATTAGCTTATACCTGTTTACTTAACTGTAGTAACTCATGGGTTCACTAACTTTAATAATGCAGGAAATCTTATCACCTGTATAAATGCTCGCTTATTAGTTTTATGAATGCTCACTTATTACCTTTAAGCATCGGGTAACAGGGTAAAAAAAATACTGAACTGTAACTGAACTGAACTCCTCCTGAATAAAAGGCAGAAGCGAAAGTGCTGAGGGCCTCGAGCTCCTGGGCAGAATGTAACCCCGCCCACTCAGAAGAGCCGTTGCATAAGAGCGCGCAGAGTCAGCGTGACTCTGCAGAACCGGCTTAAACGGACACCCCCCCCCATGAGGAACCTATACCATGTGATATATATGGTATTAAAGAGCACCTATTGTCTCCTTAATACCTTATATCACAATACAGTATACTACACCTCTTTAATACCTTATGTAATCACAACAGATTATACTACACTGATCAGCTCTTTAATACATTTACATCATATAATACCACATTATATTACACTATATATTATATTACATTATATATACACTATATAACTACACTGATCAGCTCTTTAACGTTTTAGATCACATCATGTTACACTATTCTACACAGAGCAGTTCTTTAATGTTTACATTACGTATTACATTACACTGCAGTATCTTAAACCATATATTACCACATTTCATGATCTCAGTACATGATACCTTGTTAATAATAAGTATGCATTAATAATCATTAATAATAAGCAAGCATTAGTAAAGTGAACCAGTATTAATTAAATTAAGCTGTTATTATTAAAGTAAAGAATGAATCAAGTTATCAGTTATAAGTTAATAATAAAGTTAATAAAGTTAATGAGCTCATATTTCCTATGATGACTGAATGACTTACAAAACCCTGAAACACACCATCACCCTACTTTCCAAATCAAATTGCAAAAAATATAAATATATAAGAAAATGCCTTTTTTAATAGCTGCCTCAGTTCAATCCTTGAACCCTGTTTTTTTATGTCTTAAAAAGAATCGCGTCCTTGTTTCCACTCTGACCCGTCATCACACTTCCAAAATTACCGGACGACACTGCGAGCTGTAAAGGTTCTAATTAGATTTAATGCAGGCATTTGTTCTTTCAGAGCAATCTGAAGTTCCCGGTAAACAATAGCAAGTCCTAGTCATTACGGGTAAAAATAACTGAACAGGATGAAAAAACTGAAAATCATCCGGAAAACTGATATTTTATGATCATTATTTCAATATAAAGATTCAGAGCATTAGACCTAGTACAAAATAAGGATTATACAGTTTATCAGCATGAGCGAATAAAGTTCCTGATTTACCAGTTAGCATTGATCATGCTAATCAGGTAGTATTAATATAATAGACTAGGGTTAATAAACAATCAGTTTGCATTAAAGTAAATATCATGAGCATTTAAGTTAATAAGTAAGCATTAATAAAGGTGATCAGTTACAGTAAATATCTCTACAAACTGAGAGCACTAAAATATCACTAAAATCAAACAAGAAAAGTACTGCTACTATGTTTGGTGCAAAATAGTTGCAGTGGGAAGTGGGCCTCATTGTGTGTGTGTATGTGTGTGTGTGTTATGTGCCAGACAGTCTGAGGGCTGTTCTTGTGGAGAGGGGGTGTTGAGTGGATTTTCTGGGTTCAAAGGAGGTAACAGACACATTCATTTCCAGCAACAAAATTCTTTGGGAACACATTCTGCTCTGGTTGGTCTAAAGCCACAAAGCGTCGTTATTTTATACAAACATGAACACACGTCATGGGACATGTGATTAGGAAATACTTTTATTCTGTGTAGTGTGATGTGATCGGACACATTTTTCCCAGTTTTTGTGCAAAAATCATTAAAAAAATAACCAGATACAGACTTTCATGTGCAGACAGACCATCTGCAACTGATTATACACTGTACGGACAAAAGTTTTGGGACCTCCTAATTACTGAATTCAAGTGACCCCATACTTCCGGTGATGGACAATCTTAATGCTTCAGCATTTACATTTACAGCATTTATCAGACGCTTTTATCCAAAGCGACTTCCATTCCCTAACTACAGGGGACAGTCTCCCTGGAGCAACTTAGGGTTAAGGGTCTTGCTCAGGGACCCAGTGGTGGTGCTGAAGGTAGGATTCAAACCTGTGAACTCTTGGTCCGGAGGCAAGTATCCTACCCACTGAGCTACCGCCACCCATTTTGGACAACGCCATGCTTCCAACATTGTGGACCCAGTTTGAGGAAGGCCCTTTTCTATCTCACCATGACTGTGTCCTAGTGCACAAAGCAAGCTCCATAAAGATATGGCTGGATTAGTTTGGTGTGGAAGAACTTGACTGACCCGCACAGAGCCCTGACCTCAACCCCATCCCACACCTTGGTGATCAAAATATCATAAATTCCCACAGAAACTCTGAAATCTTGTGGAAAGTCTTCCAAGAAGAGTGAAAGCTGTTACAGTTGCAATTCCATATTTAAGTCTGTGTATTTGAATGTAATGGTCAGGTGTCCCAATACTTTTGTCCATGCAGTGGAGCTCAGGTCTTTCATTCAGCGGGATTCTATCAGGATATTTTCATGCACATGGCTTTGTTTGCATGGACAGCACTAGCTTCTCAAGCTAATATGCTAAAGCTAATGGGCTCACGACCCCTCTTACTACAATCCAGAGGAGCAAATTCAGTCCCAGCAGCTTCTCCAGGTCCAGACAGTGTCAGAACCTCCTAACAGGATTGCAAGCGGTCTACAGGGGATTAAGGATAAATGGACTGCTGTGTAACCCATTTTCTTGTCGTAATTAAGTTATCCAGCTGCAACCCAGCCATTTAACACCATACAACATGCATTTACCATAATTTTTGGCACTTATGTACACATTCATGTACCAAATTAGTGCATTTTAAGATGCAGTTTTCTCACATCGTGTCTTCCACCTACTACTGTAATGCGAGCAAATCGTTCATTCGAGTCAACTCCTTACTACGAATCGAGCATCTGAACAGTTTTTACATCTGTGCTATATTTTAAAGCAAATATTAATTAGTATGAGTTTATTTATCACATTAATTTTCCAAATTAGTGCATTTAAGCTGCAGGTTTCTCATATTGTGTCTACTAGCTGTCAATATTCCTCCTATCGTGAGTGAACCATTTAAAGGATCGGTTCCTTACTGTGAAACGAGCATCTGCGTAGCTTTGAAGTATGTGTTATATTTGAAAGCAAAATTGATAAGAACTAGTTTATACGGATGAAAAGTTGAATATGCTGATAGAATTCATAATTTTACGTGACAGCGTATTAATAATTTGTCTGAGTCAACTCGATTGAATCGAGTCGAAAGCCCCGGTGGAGTGAGTCGAGCACCCCATCACAGTCAGTACTTACCGGTCACGCCGCTGTTTGAGTCCTGAACACCGGGTTTCTGAAACGTGTGGCTCTCGGAACGCAGCTGTGACTGAAATGCAGTCCTGTAGACTCGGTTCGGTTCGTTTTCAGATGAATCGGTTCGTCGCTGTCCAGTCTCCGGTGTTCCACCGCAGCTCAATCCGCAACGAGCGCGTGCACACAGGGTTTTATAATTACCCACCGCTCACTCACCTACAGCCAATCACAGGCTGAGACAGTGACGCAGCGCGTTTTCATTTGTACAACTACGGTGACGCAGCTATCAGCCAATCAGAAGACACTGCACTTAGCACGCTGCATTTCTAACAATGAAAGAAGGGTAGTACACTGTGGACAAAAGTGAACAAAAGTATTGGGACACCATCATGACATTTGCAGCAACGTAAGAGTAGTACACTATGTGGACAAACCTGTGTCGTACCTCTTAATGACTGAATTCGAGTGTTTCGATGATACCCATTGCCCTAAGTGTATAAAATCAAGCCTGATATAGACTGTAATGTGCTGACAGACCATGGAATAGGCACCTTACTTCCAGTGAAGGACAACATGCTTCCAACTTTGTGGACCCAGTTTGGGGAAGTATGACTGTGCCCTAAATAAAGACATGGCTGGATGAACTTGACTGACCCCACAGAGCCCTGAGCTCATCCAGCACCTTTGGGATGAACTGGAATGGAGATTGTGAGCCAGAACTCTACAGAATGAATGGGCACAGATTTTCCAGAATCTTGTGGAAAGCCTTCCAAGAGTGGAAACTGTTATAGATGCAATGGGGAACCAACTTCATATTAAAGTCTATGGATTTTAATGCAACGTCATTAAAGTTCCTGTTGGTGGAATGGTCAGGCGTCCCAATACTTTTGTCCATATAATGTAGCCAATATTTTATCACTGTTTGGGATATTATCATATTACAAACATTATACATACATAAGATAATACATGTTGTGTCTAGAATGTAATTTTTAAAGCAGAGATGGGTTGGTGACTACATTTTTAGGATTTCCATCTTAATGCCCTGATGGCTCTTTGTATGAAGGCACATTAGTCCCCATTCAGTTACTAAACTGTTTTTTTTTTTTTGTCTTAATGGACATCATGTATTTACTTTCCCTGGGCCATTGGCACACTTCGAATATGAAAGGATGGTTATAAAAGGTGCTCTACAGCACAATAAGACAATAAAACAGCTACACAAGCATCAAATCAAACTTGGGACCATTTAGTCGAACACAACTAAACTAAAAACTAAAATGTTGCTTTTGTTTCATAACAATTCAGTGGTTCTTCAAGAAAGTATTTTCATTTTCATTTTCATTTTCATTTACAAACATGGTCCTTTAAAGAAAGGTTTGTCAGAGAAGGCTTTATGGGACCTTTTAAAGGGTGTAATAAATAAACTCCAAAAGCAGAGTGAAAAAGCTCCAGTCCATGAGCCCGCGTATGTGTGTGTTTGTGTTTTTGTGCGTACGTGTGTGTGTTTGTGTTTTTGTGTCTTAAATAAGCAGATATTCAGTTCACACAATAATTTTAATTGGAGGATTGGTTCTCAGAACGAACTTTCAGGATCGGAAGAATGGTTCTTCGCGATCCCTCCGTCTGCCACAACACACACACCTGCATCAGAATGCTTTGCGTGATTATCAGCTACAGATCACACAGTCCAGGCCTGATACCAACACACACCAGAGCAGGAAACACAGAGCATTACCAGAAACACAAAAACACTTTCCTCCCTGTGGAATGAATAAATGAATGGAATGGATGGATAGATGAATGAATGAACAGATGGAGGGATGGATGAATGGATGAATGGATGGATGGTTTGGTAGATGAATGAACAGGTGGATGAATGAATGGACAAATATATACACTGCCCTTTGTATTGGCACCCCCAGTTAGGATGTGTTCTTTAGCTTCTAATAAATTTTGTTCTAAATAAAATAGGACCACAATGAAAAAAAGAGGAAGATCCAGCTTTAATTCAAGTGCATTTATTCAGTGGGAAAAAAAATCCCAACACACATCTGCCTTACTTGAATGGTGTGTTCCTTTGTCTTTCCCATGTTGAAGAGTGGATAAGAGAAATGGCCT
>JBBPDC010157785.1:0-19364 GCA_037974485.1 Hemigrammopetersius urotaenia | reverse complement strand
AGCTGTTCTGAGGCAGCAGAGGGCCTGGACCAGGTGGGAGCAGTCCATGGACCTTAAGGTCACATGGATGGAGCTCTGGCAGAGCGAGCCACATCGAATCACCTTCCTGATTCGGGCAGTGTATGACATCCTGCCTAGCCCTGCGAACCTATGTACCTGGGGTAAAGCGGACACCCCGACCTGCCAGTTATGCCCCACCAATAGCACTTGGCCATTACACATGGCGCCACAACCAGGTGCTGAAGCAGATTGCAGACACCATCAGCAAAGGGATCAGCAACTGCAGCCGAGGGCACATTAACACCCATGCAATCACTTTTGTTAAGGCAGGAGAGCAGCCTTGGGCAGGGAAGAAGGTAGCAGAAGGGATACTGGCAACAGCCAAAGACTGGCAGCTCTTGGTAGACCTGGAGAAACAGCTGAAATTCCCCCAACACATTGCCAGCACCACTCTGAGGCAAGATATCCTTCTGGTCTCAGAAAGCACCAAGAACATCGTCATCATGGAGCTGACAGTGCCTTGGGAGGACCGCCTGGAAGAAGCACATGAAAGAAAGAGGACCAAGTATGAACATCTGGTCACTGAATGCCAAGCACAGGGTTGGAAGACGAGGTGTATGCCCATTGAGGTTGGCTGCAGAGGATTTGTGGGGCATACACTCCACAAAGCCCTCAGTACACTGGGCGTCACAAGAACAGTAAGGTGCAGAAGCATTAAGAATACCATCGAAGCAGCCAAGAGAGCCTCAAGATGGCTCTGGCTCGAATTTTTACTTTTACATAATGGGACTTTTATTTTGTTATTGTAGGACTTTTATTTTGCCATTGTTAGTCATTTTATGGCTTTGATGTTGTCCAATGGGTGCTTCTATTTTGTAAAATTAAGAATTTAAATTTGAGCAAGCACACTAAAAATGCAAATGCAGAAAAGGCACAAGGAGCAGAAAGAGCTCGAGCTGGTGTTCTGGTCTCATTGTGAATCTGAGTGTTGTGTTGATCCTAAACAGTCAAGAACAACAGCTTAATGATAATCTAATAATGTCACACTTTAGGACAATAAAAATCCTGTTGAGGAAACGAATGAAGAAATGATACAGCTGCAACAAGATCAGAATTATTTCTGTTTAAAGAGTGAGTTGCACTGACCTGTTCACTGAAGCCATGGGTGGATCGCTATCTCCTCCAGGGTCGGACGATCTGCTACGTCGTGGCTCAGGCACCAACAGATCAGGTCCCGGCACTCTGTAACACAGCACCCAGTGATACCGATCAGTAGAGAACAATCTAACATAACTCATATTACAAGTAAACTGGAAAAGGACTCCAGTGCCGAGGTTCATGAAAAAAGGTCAGAAATAACTCTGAAAAGGTCAGAATATCTTGTTTTCATCAAAGCGTATGATATTTACTATGAGGGCCTACAGGGGGTCCTCGGGTTACACCACAGATCTGTTCCTTTGAAAGTGATGTAACCCAAATTTTTCTGTAAGTCAAAACACACACTAGCCTGAGTCCCTTACCGATCCCAACACAGCTGTAAAATCATAAAAACACAACTAAGCCACACGAAAAGGAAAACTTCCTCACTCTTAGGCCACGTTACTGTGTATTCTTCCGCCGCGTGCAACCAAACTAGTTCACTCTCGTAGTCCGGGAATACGAGGCTAACGGTGTAAGTCGAGTGGGAGTGAGCGTCGTAAACTCGAAACATCATCTCTCGAGAAGAGATTAAGATTCAGCACCTAGCCTAAAACGCTTTCCAGCATCACCTCTGTCCTACATTTGTTTGTAGCTATTCAGTGTGTGTGCGTGTGTGTGTGTGGATGGAGGGAGTGTGTGTCCTTACCTAGAGACAGGCCCACTGGGAAGCTCAGATTGCCCTCAATCGTCTTTTTGGTGGTTCTAAAGGGCAAAAAGCCGCACACCAAGTTGTACAGTGTCACCCCCACAGACCATACAGTGGCTTCCTCCGGTGTTGAAACCACTCCGGAGGGGCAAACTCAGCTGTGCCTGGTGACCAACAGATAGAAGATGCAGAAATGTACATCCCTGTGCATAAAATTACAAGCATTTGTTCACACATAAGCTAAAGCCTTTCAAATCTGGCAAAACACAAAATACACTATTTGTTCTGAAGAATCCAGACATCCCTTGTGATTAGTTCAGCTGGTTTAAGGTGCTGCCAGTGTTTTTGGGTACATGGTGTGAACACACACCCATGGAAAAAAACAAGAGACAGCATCATATTTTTCCTGGTTATTGCTTTGTGGGAGTGTGTCTGTGTAAAATGTGCACGTCATTATTTAACATTTTAAAATAATAAATATAAATAATTTATTACCTGCAAACTCTCTGTACGAGGACTTGAGGAGGTCCCCGCAACCGAAGTCAAAGAGTTTGACCTCGTGTGTGTCTGTTTGAATGAGGAGGTTTTCAGGTTTGACGTCATGGTGTAGGACTCCACAGCTGTTGCTGTGGTGTAGAGCTTTTATCAGCTGCTTCATCACTCTACGAGCCGTGTCCTCATTCAAACGCCCACCATTGTCCTCGCAGAAGCTGTCCACATCCTGACAGGGTTTAGGACTCTCCAGGACCATGATGTAACGGAATGGTTGATCAAACCATTCCAGTAGTTTCAGGATGTTGGCGGGCGGAGCTGCATTCGCAAGAGTCATCAGACCCACCTCTAGGGGCATTTCCCCCAGTCCTGGCTGCACAGCAGGATGGAAACAGACTGCCATTGTCACATCTTCTATATGAGCTCTGTCCTTTACACTGGGTGGACATTTGAATGGATCAAAAATAAATTGCCCAAAATAACATTAAATTGATCTTATTATGTTGTCTTTGCTTCTTCAAAATGTAAAACTGAAGTGTTGCAAGAGATACTTTACTTGTGGCAATGACATTTTTGTCCACAAGGTCCATCTCTAGAACCAGAACCATCTTAAAGAGAGGGAGATGGTTGTTAATGGATCCCCAACTGCAAATCATCATCCTCGCGTCGGGGTGGGTGAACCAGCTTTGAGGGGGCCCAGCTTGCAAAAGGTTGAGAACCACTGTTGTATGACAACCATTCCATGCCAGTGTCTACACAAAAACCTTGTTCTGCTTCATGAGGTACTGATTATTGATCGCCTGAATCACATCTTATTTAATGAGGAAAAGTATAAAAACACTGCTGTAACCAACACTCTCCTCTCACAATGATGATAAAACATGACTTGAAGGAGATATTCTGTGTAGATACAAATAGATTGCTGTGAATTTGTAAGTTCTGCAAACACTGCATCGTTTCTCTTTCTTATTTCAGTTCAGTAATTGCACCTCAACTGTGTAACTAAAACATAAATATTATGTTAATAACATAAGAGAATGACATCCCTTAAAAGTAACTACAAACTTATTTTAATTAAATGACATTACTAATCCTAACCACTAACAATAATACTGCTCAAAGCAGAACACACCTGCCCCAAGGGCAGCAGCAATACACTGCATTACTAACTCTAGCCACTAGCGATAAAAATGCTCACAGTAGAACACTCCTGCCCCAAGGGCAGCAGCATTACACTAACTTACCTTACTTACTACCTTACTAAATACTTACTGCTTGCAACACACTCTTCCTTACCTGAGACCTTCAGAGCCCTACACCACTAATAAGAGATCACATTAACGTAGAAAAATAGCCAGTTAAAACACCAAACCTGACCTCAAACGATCGCTGCTGGCAAAATGAAAAATATAATAGCTCCCTTTATACAGCTTACTCTGAGTTTCAAAAGTAACGTGCGCCAGCATAAGTGGTTATAAATTATGCAAATATAAGTCATGCATCATATGCAATCATCATTACATCAGCATTTTCGTGGTTGGCTTTTTAAGCTAATGCTAACCAGCTCTTAACAAAAGAATAATAACATGCTCTTTGTCTCAAACTAGTTTATCAGAGTAAATCCTTTTAACCAAATTAATGTTAAACATTCTTACCTTTGGAATAAATGCAGTGAAAAATCTTCCAAAATTTGCCTTTTTTCTAGCCGAATCATTTTAATAGCAGATTTATTTTAACAGCACATCAAAAGGAAAATTGAAAAAATAACTTTAAATAAACTGATTTGCATATCAATGAGGGAAATAAGTATTTGAACCCTCTAACAAAAAAAGACTTAATACTTGGTGGCAAAACCCTTGTTTGCAAGCACATGTCAAACGTTTCTTGTAATTGATGACCAAGTTTGCGCTCGTTTTAGGAGGAATTGTGGTCCACTCCTCTTTGCAGATCATCTCTAAATCACTGAGGTTTCAAGGTTGTGTCTTTGAGCTTCAGTTCCCTCCATAGGTTTTCTATTGGATTAAGGTCCAGAGACTGACTAGGCCACTCCTTTGTTGCCTTTGCTGTATGTTTTGGGTCACTGGCGTGCTGGAACACCCATCCATGACTCATTTTCAGATTCCTGGCAGAGGGAAGGAGTTTGTCGCTCAGGATTTTACGATACATGGCTCCGTCCATTTTCCCGTTGATGCGGATCTGAACATTACCTAAATCTCCTCACGATGGCTCTATTCTATGGTTTATAGAGCATAATGATGACTTTTTGGAAATTTCATATATTGGATATTTTAATGGTTAATTCAACAAAAACAACTGAAATGCCAAGTTTTCTTATAATGTCATAGTAATGCTTCAGGGCACAATCCACAAGCTGGAATATGGATGGATAGTGTTATGATGGTATATGTTATTGAGAGTCCTGACCTTTGCCCTCGATGTGGTGGCTGCAGTAGTGTGTGTGTATGTTGGTTTGTTACTGAGGCTCATCAGTGGTTAGTGTGTCTGTTTGTGTGTGTGTGCAGGGGTCTATAATTTACAGATGATGGATTTGGTTAATATTTCTAAAAGATGAATACTCAAAAGGAAAAACGTAATTTTTAGAATACTTACTGGGTTATAGGCTACTGTTTAGCAGAGTTTTATGAATAACCAAAAGACAAATAGTTCTTTTTAATAAACTTTGTATGTTTGTGACAATTGCACGACTCAGCTTGAGACACCTGCTGTCTGTCAGTATAGATGGCCCAAATGTTCATTTTAAAATGCTGTAGTTCCTTCAGAATGAATATTCAAAGCTTCATGGAGATGCACAGCTCATCAGTGTTGGCAGCTGTGGCTTGCACACCCTCCACAATGCCATAAAGGCAGGATTTACAACATGGCAGGTAGACAAGCTGTTGCGAGCCATGCACTACATCTTCCACAATGATCCTGCATTTATAGAAGATTACACCAGGGCCACAGGATCTTCTACCTTTCCCCGATCGTTTTGTGGCCACTGATGGGAGGAAAATGTCCCTGTGGCTGAAAGAGCTGTCGACATTTGGCCCATGCTTTTAACATACGTTGATGCTGTTGAGAAGAAAAAGGTGCCAAACTATAACACAACCTTATATGACACCATTTTGGCAGAACATGATGATAATTTTATAATACCAAAACTCCAGTTCTTCTTGTCAGTTGCACAAAGCTTCAACCCATTCCTGACCAAATATCAGACTGATGAGCCTGTGCTGTCCTTTTTGGGTAAAGATCTGGCAGAACTCCTGATGGTAATAATTGTAAATACTGTAGGGACTTATTGGCTTGATTACTAGCAGTTTTTCTTGTATTTTAAGGGTTTACTGCAGCGATTTGTTAAACATTTACGGCATTTATCAGACGCTTTTATCCAAAACGACTGCCATTACCTAACTACAGGGGGCAGTCTCTCCCTGGAGCAACTTGGGGTTAAGGGTCTTGCTCAGGAAGCCAGTGGTGGTGCTGAAGGTAGGATTTGGACCCATGACCTCTTGGTGTAGTGGCAAGTATCCTACCCACTATGCCACCACTACCCTGGAGCTTTTACAGGCCCGAAGCTCACTGCAGCTCATCAAAATTGAGGAGAATACTGGATCTCTCTTTTAAAATGTGGACATTTGTTCATGGTTTGTTCATAATCATTTTGGGTGAGATCTAAACATTTTTAAAGTGACAAAGTGGTTATGATAGTAAAACATATTTCACATAGACTGCCTGAGGCGTCATTAATCCTGAATTTTAGTCACAAAACAAAAGGCTGATAAAGTGCAATATGTACTCCAATAAAAACACTGAGCTGTAAATGATTTTACTTTAGTTTATTCATCAACCACAAAGTGCATAGATGGTTATCTGTGTTTACAGACAGCACTGGAGAGACATACTAACCTACTAGCCGACAGACAGAGCACAGCACAGTGGAAGAGGAACCCTGTAGCTTACGCTACTGCGTGTGTGTTTCATTGAGCAGAGGTAGGAACATTTTGAAGCCAGAGTGACACGAGTGAGGGGAAACAAAACATGCCACTAGCTCGTTCTGTGTTGCATGATACCGTGGATAATCAATGGAGGGTGTGCAGGAAGACCCCAAAGGTCAGTCCACTTTTAGTTGTTGCGTGTCATCTCCTCTCACCCTCCCTCACGCCATGTGATGTGCTTAGTGGTCACAGCCAAACAGCTCCTGGGCCACATTGTGCCGCTCAGGGATGGCTTTGGAGGCGATCATTTGCATGGGGCTGTCAAAGAGGTAGAAGTAGTTTCCAATTACTACCGTCAAACCCTTTTTCCCACACATGGCAGTGTCAACCTTCTTAAAGAGGGTGAGGGGTCCCTCCTTCACTGGGACACGTGGGGTGGCCTTCAGGTCCACATCATAGATAGTCTGACCTACAAGACAGGAGGTGGTGTTAGAAAAGGAAACACACTGCATCCAAAGTGTTGTTGCTGTCTTGTTATGTGACATGCTCATATCTGGCGCTTTCATACCTTTAATGATGTGAGCGATGTGCTTGTCGTTGCAGACAAAGGCAGCATCGACAGGACCCTCAATGCCCAGCACTTCCTTCAGAGGTTTGGGGTAGCCCTCCAGGTGGGTGTGTGGTTCTCCTACTTTGTAGACGAACACCTTTTCGTCCTGCAGCGAAAAACACGTATAGAAAAATAAACAACCTCACATGCTCGCCGGTTCTCTTTCTCACTAGCAAGTGCCATGTCTGTGCACACCAACACTGACCTTGATCATGTAGAGGTGCTCCTGATAGGAGAAGACAGCGTCCACCTCACTGTGCAGCTCTTTGAAGGCACTCTCAATGGTGCTTGAGTGAAGCTTATCACCAGAGACAGTGAGGAAGTGATGGCCTGTGAGGAGAAGAGAAAACGAGTCACTCTGTAATCAGAGGTGAAGGTCATGGGTTTGAATCCCAGGGCTTCCAATGGCACCACTGAGGTACCCTTGAGCAAGGTACCGTTCCCCCACACTGCTCCCGGGACGCCATCGTTAGCAGCCCACTGCTTTATTTGGTCTATAGGTTTAATTCTGAGGACGCAAGTAATTTCCTCTTGGATCAATATAGTAAATTAAAAAAATTATTTCATTCAAATTCCCCCAATGTGCAAATACATAAAAAGAAAGTAGAGTGAGGAATAAAATAGCTTATTAATGATCTAAAATCCATTTCTTTATTGATTTATTGAAATAATTTGAAATCCAGTTTTAATCCAGCCTTAGATACCAGAATACAAATCATTCAGTCACTGCCCAAATAAAGGAATCATTGTGCTATTAATGTGCATGTAAACACACAGGATCTGACACAGATCTAATCTTGGCATGGCGGTGCAGTCACAAAGTATCTGGCTTTTTTCCCCACTTCTCCCCTAATCAGTAAGAACTGAGAGCTGTTGATTAGAGTCCTTTTGATTTTTTCTTTCTATTAGAAATTCAAAAGTATAACTATTCAAATGTACTCAAGCAAAGTATGTCTTTCAAACCTCTTAGGTATAGTAATGAAATACAATGACCCAAGTATTTTCCACCTCTGCATCTATATTGAAGTCTGACATCTAAAAGCAGGTGGAATTTAGATCAGATAACTAGAACTAACCTCTGAAAGCATAAATGTCATCGTCATCCTCCTGAGTGATGGCATCCAGGTGCACACGGCTGCATCTCTCTCTGTCAATGTGATTGTCAACACTCTTTTCACCTGAGAACCAAGAGAATCAAGGTCATCAAGAATCTCTCTCTCTCTCTCTCTCTGTCTTGCTCTCTTTCACTTACCAAAGTGGGTGCATCTCATGAAGTAATCACGAATCTCCTTGGGGTATCTTCCATGAACATCTCCAGTGATGGGGTCAAACTTGGAGAACATGTGTCCATGGAGGCAGTAGTAGTGTTCCATGTAGCGGAAGGCAGCAGTGCAGTTGGGCATGCTCTTGAATTCTTTCTCATCAATCTTCTTGGTCTTGATGTCGAAATGGTAGATATCATTACCTGTGAAAGGAACATTTGGAGCAAATTATGGATCAGAGATTGAACTAAATGTAGCATTTAAAAAGACTGCTGGTCTGCAGAGAGACAAAAGTTTGCCTATCATTTAGTGAAAAAGTTAGCTTATCATTTGCCATACCCTTGAAAAATATTACAGTGTCACTAGGGCAGTCTGGCTTGGGGCACTCCACTGCGGCATCCAGGTGGTCAGGGATGCCGGGGAACTGCTCAGAGATGTTTTTTGGGTAACCTGGCTCCAGTTTGTGCTTGTAGTAGCTGAAGACCTTGGTGTCCTACAGACGGTGGAACAGGAAGGTCAGTTGGCAGTAGCCCAGACTTTGAAATGAGGCTCAACTTACACAGAGGTGGACCAAGACCACGCTAAGATGCAAAGTACCAAGAAGAAGAACTGGTGATCATGGTGCTCAGGACTGTCTGCAGAGTGCATGCGGAAAGCTGCATCCACGTGCCCCAGGTGGTGATGGTCATCCAGCTCAGCAAAAGTCTGGTTTGAAAGCTCAGCTTCGCCATGGAACCCCTTGAACAGATGGTCGCCTGAACAAAATCGAAAGGGAATGAGGGTTACCACTTTTTACGGAAGGAAGCCCATTAAGAATACATTAGAAGTGATCCTCAGAAATGCTCAGAAATAAGGCCTGTAGGCAAAACATTTATGATTTTTTTGTAAATATATCCTTATCTTAGTGGGACGATTAAAAAAAATTACTCACCCTTGAAGAAGTAAGGAACTCCCAGCTCATTCACGGCAACAGCATCAAACTCAATGCCCTTGCAACGATCGACCACAGCCCCATGGTGGAAGGAATGGTGGTGAGGTGGCAGAACCTCAGCAGGCTCATCTGTGACAAAATACAGGTGAAAAGGGTAAGTTTTAAAAACAACAGATATCACAGTGGATCTTTGCAAATTGATCATTGGTATACTTTGTTTGTATTGAAAATTTTGTATAAAAAAACGAATAATATGATTCATACAGTACATATTAATTTGCATAAACAAACATATCTAGCCTTTGTGTGATATCAGAAATAAAATGTTTAGAATTTTAAAGGGGAGATTTGAAATTGTATTTGATTACAGTTTAAGAGAAGTGCATCTTCATTACCAGTAATGCTTTGGGTGCATATGCAATCTTAGGTGCAATCACATGCACTCACCTGCAGCCAGATGTTCCTCTTTATGATGTCTGAACACCAGGAAGCAGAAGAAGAAGATAGAAGGGAGAATTCACATTACGGAACTAAATACAACATATATCACCATCTATCACATTTGCAAAGCTTCTTTCATTTCTAGCATCTTCTTTAAAGCCGAGTGTTAAGTGCTTTCTCTTTCATAACAGCAGAAGATATGTCTTATAAGTTGAGGTTTCAGATGAGATGGGAACAGCTCCGATGACATGAACTGGATATAAGAAGGCTAAAAAAAGAGGAGAGCACTCACGAGGGAACTGCCAGGCTGAGAGAGAGAGCCAGGCAGACAGTGAGGGTCTGTACAAGCAGCCTCATGGTCAGGAGGGTCCTCTGGTCCTGCTGGAGGGAGAACTCAGCTGGAGAAGGTGCTGGACAAGCCACAGGATCCAGTATTTATAGCTGCCGCGAGAGAGGGCTGACTCTCAGGCAAGCGGCCGCTGGCACCAATCAGTGTTCCACAAACGCCCACAGTTTGCACAGAGCGTAGGTGGGGATGCACACACTCTCCACGCATATTCACCCATACTCACTTAAGCACACATGACACCCACCCCACATTCATCTGGTCAAGGTGCATATGGCTGTTTCAAAGGGAAAAAAGTACAGAGGGGCAGATTAATGAGTTGAGTAATGTAAAGATTAGACAGATCAAACTGACTGGGACATCAAGCATTCAAAGTATGAGATTATAAGAGACATTTACATTAGATCACTTCATGGATTTGTTAGGTAGAGCTAATGTGCAATTAATAAGAGCATATAATCAAACTGAAAGCATTTTGCCTTTGCAGTTCTCATCAATCCTGTTGATAAAGTCCAATTTGGTGAATATTAATAGGTTTTTATTGATGGGTTCATTATTATATACCACCCCTTATACTAAAATACTACTTGTATTTTTATTATAAAAGACATAATCTTGAAAAATATTGTATTGCTTATCAAATGTTTGTTGAACATCGTACTATACCTATCAGTGAAACTTGCAGATGCAAAATATTTGCATTTAGGCCTTTTAGGTCTAATGTTTTTGACATTTTTGCTTGTGAGGAGAAAGTCACAAAACATTGCAGAGTGCAATTTTAATCGAAAACTAGTGAAAATGATATGAGGATGAAGTAATAATTCAGAGAACAAGCTCTCTCTGGTTCTTTCGGCCTGCAGTGAATATTCTTGAAGGCCCTATTATCAGCATCCAGTCCACTCTAAAGACCTCTGAAGGTAAATAACAGTGTCTAGCAAAATAAATAAAAAATGCTGACCTCTGCACTTCACTTTGATAGGGTGATCATTAAC
Source organism: Hemigrammopetersius urotaenia (assembly GCA_037974485.1). NCBI lineage: Eukaryota > Metazoa > Chordata > Actinopteri > Characiformes > Alestidae > Hemigrammopetersius > Hemigrammopetersius urotaenia. The sequence goes on along the minus strand of JBBPDC010157785.1, from coordinate 8,506 downwards.
GGACTATGTTCTTGATCCCACACCACATTCTAAGCAGTCATTGGAGAGTAATACAGGTTGAGTATTGGGACACACATGATTTTCAGGGTTTGTAAGGCCTAGGCCCCTTCCAGTGAAGAGTAATCTTAATACTTCAGCAGACCAAGACATTTTGGACAATACCATGCTTCCAACTTTATGGATAAAGCCCTTTTTATTTCAGCATGATTGTGCTCCAAAATGAAGCCTTTCAAGAAGAGTGGAAGCTTTTATAGCTGCAAAGGGGGACCAACACCATATTAAAGTCTATATACTAAAATGCAGTGTCATTAAAGTTCCTGTTGGTGCAATGGTTAGGCATCCCAATACTTTTGTCCATGTAGTGTATTTTGATAGCTCCTATTAGTTTGATGTAATTCACTTAAAGTCATTTTCACATGGGAGAGGCTTTTTTTGTATTGAGCTCAGTAAGATGCTAGTCATTGCATTGGAATTATGGCAAACGAACATGTCATGCCACTGAAGGTCAATGATGTTAGACTTAAATCTGTGACTCTCACTGTAGCTCATCTGTGGCCTTGCCAGGTCCTGTTCTCTGATTGGCCGGCTCTTTACAAAGTTCTTCTGTTCAAATCCTTCCGTGGGGGCACTGCAGAGGCACTGAGGTGTGAGAAAATTGCAATTAATGCAATTTGCCTAAAACTGGGGTGAAATTAATACTGAATTATGCTATTTCTTTAGTAATTCAGGCTCCGGTTGTTGGAAAATGGTATCAGATAAGTCTAGTGACATTTTCTTTTATTTTGATCAATACACTATATGAACAAAAGTTTGGCATGACTGGCCATGACTCCAACAGGGATTTTAATGACATTGCATTCAAATACATAGATGTATAATAATAATAATAATTATAATAATAATCATCATCATCATCATACATATTTGCTCAAAGGGGTTATATTACAGTCACACAGTCACCATCAGTTTTAACGTTCAGTGATGAAATGGCATTGAATGTGCTGAAGAATACATCCTGAACAGGATACGAAGTTAATGGCTTGACTTGAGGCTTTTCTTCACTGACTTGAAACTTAAAGCTTAAGACTTATTTGTTACTTGCAACTCTGTGGTTTGTTCCCACCTCCGTCATTTAGTGGGAAAAGAAAGTGCTCTATTCTTTTAAACCACATTTGAAAAATTCCCACTGTGCTGTACATTGTGTGAACAGTTCCTAATGAATAGCTTGATAGAAATGTTGTAAGTTATAGTGTTAAACAAAAAACCCTTTACATTAACATAGTCTCATCTGGTTCTGGCCCAAAATGACTGGTACAGTTTTTGTAGAATACATTTGTAGAATACATCCTCTGCTAAGAGCTTGTGCATGTTTTAACACACAATTAATGAATTTATGAATTTAACATCTACTATGTGGACTAAAGTATTTGGGACACATTTCTTTATTGTTGAATTCAGATGGACCCTTACTGCCAGTAAAGTGCAATCTTAATGCTTCAGCATTACTGGACATCGCCATGCTTCCAGCTTTGTGGACACAGTTTGAGGAAGAACCATTTCTATTCCAGCATGACTGTGTCCCAGAGCACAAAGCGAGTCCCATAAAGACATGGCTGGAGGAGTTCAGGGTGGAAGAACTTGACTGGCCACACAGAGCCCTGATCTCAACCCCATCCAGCACCTTTGAGATGAACTGGAACGGAGATTGTGATCCAGACCTTCTCATCTAACATGAGTGCCTGATCTCATAAATGCTCTACAGAATAAATGAACACAAACTGCAACAGAAATTTCAAAATCTTGTGCCTTCAAAGAAGAGTATAGGCTATTATAGCTGCAAAGGGGGGTGAACTCCATTTAAAAGTCTATGTATTTAAATGCAGTGTCATTAGAGGCCATGTCGGTATGATTGTGAGGCATCCCAATCCTTTTGTCCATACAGTGCATTATCAACATTACAAAACAAAAGGTTCACTAGAATCAGAATCAGTAAACTGTGGAAATGTTTCCATACAATGAACCAATTCACACCAATCCACTCTGATAGACTATTGTTTCGCCGTCTTTGCTTGTCTGAAGGATTTCATTTTCCAGATTCCCGTCCCTAGCTGATCTCCAACCTAATATCTCCCTAAACTTTTCTCTAGCATTTCAATATGACTAGCTACTACCATAAACATTAGCATGTTTGCTTACGTTGAGCCTGTCCTGAAAGCATTGACTGACCTTGTAACTAGAATGCCTGTCTATGAATGGAAATCATCACAAAGCCTTTTAGGTGGAAAGGCAGATAATGCATTTTCTTAGAAAAGGAACCAGGTCAATTTATTTTTAATCAAATCATTCTGCAAAATTATACAAGCAATAAGATTCTTAATGGTAATTATATGATATGACTGCACTCTAAATATGTGGCAGATTGTGTGGTTTGCATATTAGTATCTATGGAAACACCAGTGTGATAATGTAGAAAGGCAGGTATCTGTGTAAGATGCATTAAGTCACGTTGCCTGAGTCAGTGACCGTGCGGACCCCTACCACCAGCGATCCCTCCTGAGGTGGAGCCAAGGCCAATGGAGTTCGGCATGTGGGCTGCCTGCCAGATCTGTTGGCCCATGAACCCTGCTTTCTCTGCAGCACGTCTGCAATGGCGTCCCCCCACGGCCCGCTGCGATGCTGACCTCTTCCCTATTGAACAAATCTGTTCACCTGGAGAACTTCTAAGGAAAGTGATCTACTACAATACCACCTCTGTTAAAAATTTTTCTACAAGAAAAAGGAATTTTCTTCATTTCCACATGAAAACAACACAACACAGCCGTGCACGCCTCCCATGCATGCCCCCTGATTAGGCCACTGGAGCACAGACAGCAAAAGGCTCGTTGTCTCAAAGTGCAGGAAATCCTTTCTACCTGTAGAAGAATCTTTTCAGTTTTACGTCATTTTTGTGCTCTAAATGGAATTTGTGCAATATACAACTCAGCTGTTTAATCTGTGAATTGACTGAATGTTATTGAATCTGCTGCTATTGTAGTGCTTTAACACTGAGCCACTTTTCATTCTGCTCTACTGATCCGCTGGTCCAGTACACTAAATCTTCACACACAGCAATGTCAGTGTTACACTGTTATTTGTTACACTGATGTTTTTGTCATTTTGCTCAAGGACACAATGGTTGAAAGTATGGGGTTTGAACCTGTGTTGTGGTCATCGGGTTCACAGGCAAGTGTTTTACCCACAAGACTACTATGACCCCCTCCTGTTTCCTCGTGGCCTGCGGACGACAGCGACACCTCCGCTGTGGCCATGAGGGTGCATCACGACAATATGACACATCTACCTGCAGGTAAGATATAACTTCATTTCAAAATATTTGGTTGTTCACAATGTGCAGACCAGAGGTGGTGGAACAACCCAGCTGTGAATAGTGTACAGTCCGGTACATAAGTGCAACTATACAGTTGCAAAACATTTTACCAGCCACACAGCTATGTGAAAAAGCTGACAAGTTTGCATTTTCATCTTCCAGTGACATCTATACACAGCAATAGGGTACTTATGTCTTTTCATCACATCTCAGAATAACATGAGACTGTAATTTCCCATGAAGAGTAAGTGAAGGTACCGCTGCAACCACAGCAAGAAGAGGAAACAGCCACAAGAACTGGCAACTTCTGCACATTTCCAAACCACCACTATGTCTGTACTTCCAGTTTGTGAGGCTCCTCCTTCTTCCTCATGGACCTGAAGCATCTACCTCTCACTACCTGTCCCACAAGCACATTTGATACAAACGAATGCAGCAAGAAAAACATTATGGAAATCATTTAGGAATACACAGCTTCACTATCGATCTCTCTCTTACTGCAGTTGTTTATGGTCTCAGGTCTCTTACTAGTTTGAACTGTTTGGAGGCATGAATTGTAGTGTATGAGGCTTCTTGCATTGCTTCATGACATGGTAGACAGTCACCATGTTGTTCAGATATTCACCGAACAAGGTTTTGTACAGTTCTCCTCATCTCTGCTTTGCTATGACTTGATCTATTTACTTACTAAATCTCTGCTCAGGTTTCGTTACCATCTTAGGGTCCTCTCTAAAACTAGTGCATTATATTGAAACCAGTGATTCAATATGGGTTAAAGGCTTTTGAAACAACATATTCCATTTTTCAATTTCTTAAAAAGTTTTTTTTGGTTTAAAACTCAATAATATGATACACTGTCATCAATCCCCAAACTAATTAGTTTAATCCTTAAAGGATTTTGCAAACAGCATATTCCATTTCTTATGGAAAAAAAAGAAATATGTGGTTTAAAACCTTTTCACTTATTAGTAATTCAATGTTTTATCTTGTGAATATAAATATAAATGTGTGATAAGTTATTTATTATCAAGTGAAATTGGTGAGTTTGTAAGTGTTGAAACACACTGTATGCAGGTCTCATTGGGGGTTAGACCCCTCAGAACATCTGATCCTAGAATTGCCTCTGGCTTGCAGTTCCTTAGATGCGTGGGTCGTTGCTGGATTCTTGGAGGACTTTGGGTAGACAGATCACTTTTGGGAAGATTCACCTTTTTTCCTTTGGACATAATGTCCCACGGTTAGTCACAGAATTCTAGGAATATCTTTGTAACCCACTGCAGACATATCTATTTCACTATTTTTCTTTCTAAACTTTATCCTGAATGTCTTTGTATTTTGTTTGTGTGTCTACTTTACATCACTGGAAATGTTCTGTTCCAGTGATGTTTCATCTAAGGTTGGTAGTAATCACGATCGTGTGTGTAGTCTAACTGATCCCAGTTATTGACGTAATTTGTTAAACTGGATGATTAAGGAACTAAGGGGGCAGTTTTTTCACATGGTGTTGAATAATGTTCATCATCAATAAAATAGTAATTAAAAAATGTTTTTGCATATTTGTGCTTTTTTCCTGTTGTCTTTCACTATTTAAGTTAACTATTTATTTAGTATGACAATTTAATGTGACCAAATAGACACTGAGCATTATAGCCCATTGTTGAGGAGTATATGACCTCATTTACAGCTGGTCAGTTTGTGTATCTTACGAAGATCTGAATAGGGCCGTGCCACATAAACTGAAGGGCTAAACACATCCAAGACGCATTTAAAACAGATACAAAACTGCTTGAAGAGGTGCTCAGAGACACACTTGAGCTGCACGTTCTAGCTGAGTAGCATCCGTCTCCTCAGGACGCATTCAACAAAACCCTTCTGAGAAGTGCGCTTTTCTTTAGAACAGGAAAATGAGGAGCACAGGCACATATTTATTGTTGTATACAAGCTGATTGCCACATTGTAATCAGATTACAGTCTGTGTAATTTATTACACTTAATACAGTGTAAATGCATGTGGCTAAAATTTGGTCAGAATGGAATCAAGACACCAGTCATATGAAGTGTCCAGGTGTAAATAGGGTCATAGTGTCAAATGCATTAAATGGGCAGACGTACAAAAGAACAATTCAGAACAATTACACTGGCTAGTTTTGTATCTGCCTATCTGAGCCGAGTTGAAAAAGGCATTTACAGATTTTGTCAGTTTTTTGACAACACAAAAGCAAAGAATTTATGCAACAACTTTTTGCAGCCTGGCCTGTACTTCTTACCAATGGTAGTACATTTAAAGATGCCTTGCATTAAATGAGGAAGAAGCTGCTGGTAGTTAGTGAGCAAGGAAGGCTGCACCCTAATGGCATTCTTAAATATTTTGAACAGATAATGCAAATTCAAAAAGAAAATGATATTAGTCATCACTTTATAGCAGCCTTGAGGCTCACTCATGAAATGTGCATGCTTTCCCCTACTATAATTATAACAGGAATGAACGAAGCAACATGGCTTTGGTCTGAAGAGGTAGATATGTTTAATTTTTGTAACAGTGATTACAAAACTGTATGTGGAATTTGTAGACCAATAACTGTATTTTGAAACTTTATTCCATGTTCATAAACTAAATAAAACAATTTCAAAGGAGCAGTTCTGTTTTCTCATTGTTGGCCCTTTATTTCCCTCCCTCTAGTGGTCACAGCCCAGAAGCTCCAGGGAGATTTTGCGTGCTTTAGGAAGCATTCGGCTGGATGATAAAAGGAAGGGGCTCTTGTACTGAAAGTACTGAGCCCCCACAAACACTTTCACCCCATCTGGACCACACATAGCAGCATCTACCTTGAGGAAGGGCAGCGGAACCCCATTCTGCACAGTCCGGGGTGTGGCACTGAGGTCAATGTCATACATGTGGCGACCTGTGATGAGAGACCAAGGCAGAATACTGGACATATTACTGTGCAGCTGAAAGCAAGAGAAAATGCTAATTTCAGACAAATTTACAGCAAGATAAAGTGACAGCGGGTGGTCTGGTGGTTAGGGAGTTGCTCTGGAAGGTTGTGGGTTTAAATCCCAGGATTACCAGTGGCACCACAGCTCAAGGTATCCTTGAGCAACAACCACAGCTTCACTTGGTGAATGGATTAAACGCAGAGCACAAAGTTCACGCTGCACATACTGTGTGTCATGCTGTGGTTTGTTCACGTGTGACAGATGGTTGATTTTCATTCAATGTAGCAAATATACTGATAAATATTATGGTTATGATGATAATACCATGATTTATTAAAACACTTTTTTTGTCCTTGATGTGGTTAAAGATCAGTCTTCACTATTGTTGTTTAAAAGCCTTTACATCTGTTCAAGCATGTGAGTGCCTTGGATAGATAAATTGGAATTAACCATTTAATTTTCTGTTTTGTTAAATGTATGTGATGTATTAAATGTATTAAATGTATGTGACCAGGCCTAATATAGCCACATTGGATGATTAGCTATCGTGCTCTGCTGGTAGCTCCTAACTGACCCCAGTCAGAAAATACATTTCTGTGTTACTCCAAAACCCAACCAGTGCATAAACAGTGCGCGGATACTCAGTAACCTAAAGTAACCTAAAACAATCAAATTGTATCAAACTACATTGTTCACGTAATTGAAATGATGGCTTATTTTTATTGCTACACATAACAAATAAGAGGCTTTACAGTCTCATGTTTATTACCTTGTGTTAAAAATAAACTAACATTATTGAGAGCTATGCTCTGCTGGCTCAGTTGTATGAAAGGGTCAGTGAGTTTGTGTCAGGGCTAAGCCTCATGTGCCACGCCTCTGGCTGTCCTGGTCTCCAGAGTACTGAGCTTGGGCTCTCCTCTGTTACATGTCCTCACTACTTTCAACTGCATCCTGTCTTACGTCCTTGTTTAAGCTCAGATCAACCCAGAAGACACTGTTTGTTCACGCTTGTGGCTACTCTGCCATGTCAGTTTGTGTGTTTTAGCCTTCAAGATGCATGGCTCGCCCAACCCTGTACCATGAGGACTCCAGTTCCCGACCAGTGGGAACTGGGCTTGTATTTACAGTTCTTAGATTTCCAGTGGTACCCCTGTTTTTTCTGAACAGTTCCATTTGTTTGAATGGTTAAATCCAACCAAGAATTCCTGCATATTTGTCTACTTTGTAAAAGCCCAGAGCATGACCGTCAGCAATGTGCAATCAGACTGGTGTTTAGTAATTTTTAACTCTGGAACAGTATCTGTCATAATACCACATTCATCACAGTAGCTGTTGTCGACTGCACAAAACGTTGTCTTGTCCTGTATTGTTGCTCTTGTGTTTTTTCTTGCACTCTCTTTCATCCTGTCTGCACTTGTAGTCTGTGGTGTTTCTGCTTCTGTTCTTGTGTTGCTCCATGGTCCTAGAGCCATGCTGTTTTGTTTCTCCTCAAACTGTGTGCATATGCTAGTTGACTACTTGTTGGTCAGGAAGTTCAGTGCACAATTAAACAAAAAAAAAAGTAGCAATTTGTTAGAAACCTCATTGAAAAATATTGCAGTCTCTTGCACATACTAATGGTGCACTGAACAAAATTGCTATTTTATTGTTTTATCATGTCATGTGGACGAATATGGAGGAACACTTGGCCAACATACAATTATATACATATAATGCGATAAAAAATTATCATTATCAACAAAGAAATAAACTGCTTACCTTTGATGATGTGTGCGATTTCATAGTCTCCACAAACAAAAGCAGCATCTATTGGTCCCTCAATACCCAATTCATCCTTAAGAGGTTTGGGGTAGCCTTCCATCAGGGTGTTGTCTCCAGAATGGTATATATATAACTGCTCTCTCTATAAATGAATTCAAAATGATCACTGTATATGAGTGTGTGTGTATATATATATATATATTAGGGCTGGGAATTTAATGCGTTAATTAGATTAATTAATCACAGAAAAAAATAAGGCGTTAATATTTTTAACACAATTAACACGTATAGACATGTTATGTTACACTTTGTAGAACTGCAGCAAGCTAGTAGAGCTGGGATACTCTGATCCTTTTTCAGATTTGGCTCCCTCTGAGTCACTCAGTAAAGTGATCCGGATCTGCGAGTCACTTGAGTCACTATTGCCAAATTGACAGCGGC
>JBBPDC010157660.1:1045-19399 GCA_037974485.1 Hemigrammopetersius urotaenia | reverse complement strand
CTTGGTGGTCACCCCGATCGTGAGTGCGGTGTAAGGGGGTGGGGTGGCCAGCAGGCACAGCTCATGTTAAGAGTCTTTCTCTCGGTAGGGTAATTCCATGCAAGATCAATAGATAGAGCAGTGTACCCATTGATGTTGTGGAGAGAAGTAAATGCTGAAGAAATGCAAGATCCAAGTCGTCGGGCCTCTTCCTCTGCCGCTCGTCACAATATATTAGTATACACTAGGGCTGTCACGGTACATGTATTTGTACGGTACGGTACATGAAGTCATACGGAGAATACTCGGTACGACGGTGAAGACGTGATTGAAGTAATAAGGAATCACAGATGGACCAAAAAAGGGAACAAAAAGCGCAAGTAAATCATAAACCTGAGGTGGTGCAATAGTGCCACCTACTGGCATAACACTTCTGCTGCCTTACACATACATATGAATATAAGCAAGAGCGTGTGTTTACTGGTTTATACACTGCTGTTTATTTAAAATAAACAAAAACAAACCAAGCCTCATTCTTTAGAACTTTTTGTTGCTTAACTTTGCTGTATCGTGAACCGTGACCCTAAAACCGAGGTATGTACAGAACAGTGACATCTGTGTACGCCTACTATACCCACACACACACACACATACACACACACATACAGTGCATTCACAATGGATTCAGATGTTAATGTCCAGATCTGTAATGTTGCAGCCATATACTAAAATCATTCAAATTATTTCCCCCCCCCTTATGAATCTACAGTCTGTACCCCATAATGACAGCACAAACACACAATTATAGAATGTTTGGCAAATTTATTAAAAAAAGAAAAACTGAAATATCATGTGAACACAAATATTCAGATTCAGGTTTTATGGGGAACGTTGGTGTACAGCCAGTTTCAGGTCTCTCTAGAGACGTTGAATAGGGTTTAAGTCAGGGTTCTGGCTGGGCCATTGAAGGACATTCATGGAGTTGTTGTTGCTCTGACTGTGTGCTTTGTTACATTAGAAGGTCGGAGGGGCTCAGTTATAACATGGATCAATTGTAACACTTTCATTTTCTCAAATGAAGAACAAATCATGTGATTCACTCTATCCCAATCATGTGATTTAGTTTGTGTTGCTCATGTGAAGAAGTAGCACCCTGTGGCAGACACAGCCAATTTTAGAACAAAAAAAAACATTAAAAAAAATTAATTTTTTGTGATAGTATTGCCTGCTTTGTAGTTAAACTCATCGAATTTAAAGTGTTTATTGTGAATCTATGTAGATATAACCCATGCAAGTTGTTATAGCTCTTAGCTGTATGGTAAGCTAGTTCATAGCTACGGGGTTAGTTTTCACAACAAGAATCTGTTTTAGTAACAATCATGAAAATGTAACAATTCACCCCAAGCTAAATTTGACTTGTATTTATATGTTTCCTTTGAATTTCAGTATGCCTGGGTCTTGGAAGAGAAAGACTGACTGGGGGAGAGAGCATTAAATGATGTAAAAAGTCCATCAGATTTGTGGCAAAATTATATGGGATATGCCACATCCATATATACGGCACTGCAGTGGAAAGGCTTTCACAGATGAACAAGAGAAAGAATTAACAGAATATCTGATGAGGGCTGCTGATGCATATCATGTCTACATTAGGTAAGCAGATAGGAATTGAAAAAGGATAAGTGAGGGAAAAGTTAGCAAATGACGCTTAGAATGTAGATGAGACTGGCATAACAACTGTGCCAAACCCAGCCAGAGTGATTGCAAAACGTGGCAACAGGTTGAGACGATGAAATTAGCAGAAATGGGTTCACTGGTCTCTATCACATGTACAGTCAATGCTATTTTCAACACAATCTCCCCAATGTTTGTGTTCCCACACATACATTACGCAGACCACTTTGTAAGAGATGGGCCAGTAAGAAGTATTGGATGTGGAAATAAATCAGGATGGATGCAAGAGGTGGATTCCATCATCTTTCTAAGGTCAACCCTGAGTAAAAGAAGTGCTACTTTTCATGGATGAACACAAAACCGACACCTTTCAGTTGCAGCCATCAACTTTTGCAAGAACAATAGAATTGTGATGCTATCATTCCACTCTCACTGCAGTCACAAGCTTAAACCCCTTGACACTCACAAACACACACACTAGCGTTGTTGTTGATGACAGTGCACATTTACACATTTTATTCAATGTTATTATTAGGCCTATGATTTAATGTCTGTCACTACTAGTGACAGTAACAAACATTCAGTAGGTGTCTCATGAACACACACACACACACACACACACACACATACACAAATGGTTAAAAAGTAATTTAAGTGTTGAATAAAAAAGCTATGAGCATCATGTTTTTGTCAGAATCCTTATTTCAATGTTACATTTCACTCCAGACTATGTTACAGCTTACCTGAACTATGGGCTGAACTGTAACACCTCGCTCCTTGTGTTTGATACCAAGCCATACATTTTCTGTTGTTCTGTGTTGTGAAAGAGGGACAGCTGAGCAGAACAGATATAAATATTGTAAAATGTGTAATAGATAATTATATAATAACTCCTCACTCTCTATTTCTACTTCCAGAGGTACACCGCCTCACTGAAATGAGGATATTACTGTTGGGCCATAAGGCATCTGGAAAGAGTTCCTCCACCAGGACCATCCTGGGTGGTGAGGAACCAAACACAAAAACTTCCCAGTGTCTGAGAAGCCGAGGAGAAGTTGGAGGAGTGATGGTCACTGTGACTGAAGCTCCAGGCTGGTGGAGTAATTATATGGTGAAGGATACGCCAAATCTAAATGCAGAGGAGGTCGTACTCGGAGTATCTCCAGGACCTCACGCGGTACTGCTTGTTGTGCGCCTGGATACACCCTTCACTGGGACTAGCAGGAGAGCCGTAGAGCAACGTCTGCTTCTCTTTCGGAGTGAAGATGTTTGGAGACATTCTATGGTGCTGTTTACCTTTGGAGACCACCTCGGAGAGAGACCCATTGAGAAACACATGGAGGGTGAAGGAGAAGCCCTCCGGTGGCTCATCGAGAAATGTGGGAACAGAGTCCATGTCCTTAACAATAAGGACAGGAAAGACTCCAGGCAGGTGGAGGAACTGCTGGGGAAGATCAAAGGCGTGATGATGGAAAACAGTGGGTGTGCTTTTGAGGCGGACTGTTTATTTTTGCGCTTTTTAAAAGCCAAGAGGAGAAGCGATGAATTGAAAGCTGCAGAAAGGCTAATGGAGCACAAACAAGCCTTTGAATGCCAGGCAGGTAAGGTGAAATCTGTCAGAAGATCTTCTGTGGGATGAGCTCTGGTCATTCAAGATGGTCCAAGTCCACTGTCTGTGAGCAGATCTGTCACTCAGATCAAGTTCCTTAAAAGCAAATGCTTTATTTGTGCCATTTTTGATATAAAAGTCTGGATCAAATTACAGCTCTGCCTGTTTTTAGCATTGAGACACACTCGATTTTTCTAGCTACCATCATCACACTGCAAAAACAAATCACTGATCAATAAAAACACCAAGAAAACTTGATATACTTTATTGAAAAAATTATGGAAATGTATACATCAGAGAACAAAATAAGATTTACTGCCTTAAATGAAGTGACCTCCTTATAGTCACACGTGAATAATGTGAAATTGTTTCTCTGCATTTACCAAGTGAAGCAGTGGCCTGCCACTAACAAGGGCAAGCCGGGGAACATTGTTTGGGGATGGTACCTTGCTCAAAGGCTCCTCAGTGATGATACTAGCAGTTTTGGAATTTGAACACACAACCTTTGGATCACAGGGGCAACACTTCAACCACTAGGGCACCAACTGCCTATATTTTTGCTCATTTCAAGAAATCTTATTCAGGGAATAATGCTTAACCCACATTTCAGTAGATTTTCTGTAGGCTTCTGTTAATTTCAAAGGCTATATATTTTTGCATTTTCTGAGCCCTATTTTCTATAAGAATATATATTTTTTACATTTGTTATGTTAATGCTATTTATGCTGTCAGTCACTTATATATGTGCAGGCCTCAGAAAGATATAGAAATGAACAGATCCTAAAAGAGAGACGTTTGGTACATCACAAAATGCTGTCTGGATGTATAAGCACCCAGTGACACTCAATGGGCTAATGCTAAAGGGAACATGTCTTTGCTTATTGATTACATTTAGGTTAAAGGGGCGAGTTTGTCTAGAAGAGCACAGAATATAAATGTTGTGCCCGGCTCTTCCTGAGCATTTGTTTTATTTTGGAATACAATTTGAAATGTAGTTTTGTTTCAATACTTACTTGCATTGGATTTCTTCTCCAGTATCTCCTACAGCTTCCACGCAAGCAGAAGTAAGAATCTTGCTTTTGGGCCACAGGCATTCAGGAAAGAGTTCAGTAGGAAACATCATCCTGGGCAGAGAGGACTTTGACCTAAAAAGAACATCAAAGTGTGTGATCAAAGAAGGAGAAGTAGCAGGGAGGTTGGTCACTGTGGTGGAAGCTCCAGGTTGGTGGAATAACTACCGCTTAAATGACACACCAAAGCTGACCAAAAAGGAACTTTTGCGCAGTGCGTCTCTGTGTCCTCCAGGACCTCACGTTCTGCTTCTGGTCATGCGAGCAGATGGCTCATTCACTGAAGAGAACAGAAGAGCAGTTGAGGAACACCTGGAGCTTTTTGGGGGAAAAGTCTGGGATCACACTATGGTGCTGTTTACCTTTGGAGATTGGCTTGGCGAAACCAGCATCGAGCAGCATATTGAAAGTGAAGGCGAGCCGCTCAGGTCGCTTGTGAAGAAGTGCAGAAATAGATACCAAGTCCTTGATAACAGCAACAGGGATGATGGCATTCAGGTCTCAGAGCTTCTGCAGAAGATAGATGGAATAATGGCCGGAAACAGTGGACATTATGAGGTCAGCAGTGGGGTAACAGAAGAAAAACAAACGCAGCAGAAGACTGATGAGGAGCGTGCTAAGCTGAGAACATCTATGGTGATGGAGAAGAGAAACACTCGTCAGTTGTTGATGGGTACACTTAATCATGCCTTCTTTGTCGTAGCATAATGTAACACCACTTTAGACTTACACAGTTAGAAGATATCCGGGATGCTATACAATGTGTCAAAATTTCATGAGGAATGGACAAAAACAAATCGTGGAAAACAACTTTGAATAAAATAATTGTACATTTTCCATTAGAACTCAGAGTGCATTAGAGTGCAGAGTGCATTCCGATTTCAACACTTAAAAACAGTCTAAAACAGTCAGAAACCAACACTCTTCTACACACTTGCTGTTTGCTGTGCTTTCACTCAGCGCTCTGCCACCAAAGAGCCTTCCCATGGATTCGTACAGTCCTTCTAAATTTTTCAGTACAGTATTTTTCAGTACACTAAACAGTTCAGTACAGTCCTTTTCATAAACCAACATTTTAAACATGTTGATATATTTGACATAAACATACATAAATATCTGTAAAGGCATGTTCAAGAAAGTTTTTGTCCATTTTGATCTATTTCACCTTTGCCAGCGCTATGACAACCTATATTTGTTAGAACAGTATTTATGTCAGCTGGCACTGAAGGCTAGATGCCATATAGCCACAACTGCAATATTTGACATCCAACATTTCTTCTCATACCTTTTCCACATCATAGGTGAGGTTCATCGTCCATCAGAGCTGAAGATTGTGATGCTTGGAAGCAGGTTTTCTGGAAAGAGTTCTGCAGGCAACACTATTCTCGGAAGTGAGGCGTTTAGCTTAACGAGCAGTTCTGGGTGCGTGAAGCATCAAGGCAAAGTGGGAAACAGGCAAATCACACTCATAGAAGCTCCAGGCTGGTTGAGAAGTTTGTGCGTGGCAGAACCGTATACATATTATACATTTATTGTGAAGGAGATCATAAGGAGTATAACTTTGTGCGCCCCAGGACCTTATGCTGTGCTCCTCGTTGTACAGGCAGATACCTCATTCACAGAGGATGTGAGGAGAACTTTAGAGGAACATCTCAGGCTTCTGCATGAGAGGATTTGGAATTACGCCATGGTGCTATTCACCTGTGGAGACTGGCTAGGAGACTGGACCATAGAGGAGCACATCGAGAGCGAAGGAAAGGCCCTTCAGTGGCTTGTTGAGGCATGTGGGAATAGGTATCATATCCTGAACAACCAGGACCATGGCAAAGGTGCTCAAGTTATGGAACTGCTAGATAAGATAGAAGAGATAGTGGCAGGAAATAGCAGGTATTTACAAGTGCCAAAATCTCCACCACCCAGGATCAGAGGGAAACATGAGCCTCGACACATTAGAACAGACAGTAGTCAACGCGATGTGGAAAATCAGAACAAAGATGACTCAACCAATAAGGATGACACTGTAGATGAAACCATGCCTGTATTTACCGACAAGAGAAAAAACTATAAATTGTCTGACTTGCACATCCACAAAGCTCATAGCATGCAGCACTCTCACCCAACAAGTAAGATGGTTTAAATCTCCAAAACTGTTGTTTCATAGAAAAGCTGAATGCATAATGAAGTGTTTTAGATAGCTAAGGGTTCAGAGTGGGTTTGGTGTGAAACTGTCATAAAAGTTCAACACAAAAACACAACAGTAAAGGACCGTCACAGCACCCAGACATGACAGAAACTTTGGTCGGATTTGTTTAGACCAAAAGTGGATGTGATTGGTTCCAAATGTCTGCCTATAAAAAGTCCCTCACAGAAAGTAATTCCATGAAATAGTTATGGCTGCACCAGCTGATGAATGAGATGTTGTACCAGCAAACCCTTTCACACCAAATCAACTCACTGTTTACCACTGAATACAGTTAAGAAAAGGCCTCCTGATGTTTCTCAAAATGAAAGATTTTGTTGTTTCTTACCTCTTTGTCTACCTCACAGATAATTTTTTACTTTGCTCTACAGTGGGCGGAGACAGTCTTTCTGATACCAGTTCAGACTATGGTTCAGAAGCTTCGTTTCCAAGATCCGATATGAGCAACATCTATGGCATGCTCGATTCAGTGGCTTCATCATTGAGCTCTGGGACTGGCTCTCTGAAAAACTTTGGTGCAGAGGTCCACCAGAAAAGAAAGCTGTATGGAGAAAAAATGGAAGATAATCCTGTGACAAAGAACATATAATGATCCATGAAGGAGGGTCAAGCATAAAGGGGAGGGTTTGAGTAGCTGGCAAGTCTACAGGTTCTGCGCAGCCAATACCCATCTCCAGTTTCAAGCAGCTGGCTCCCAAGTCATCCCAAGACTTACCTATTTCCTGATCCCAAGTTGCTGTATTTTTTTCATCTCCTGGTCCCGAGTTGCTGGCTCACCTGTTTTCTGCCAATCCTGCCATGTGCCCTGTGCCTTTGGACACCCAGCCTCATGGTACCCCACCAAAGGCTGCCCATCCTCCGTTTACCCTGCCATTAGCCTCCTAGTCTTTTGGTAATAGGGGGAAGGCTGCCTCAGCAATCTCTGCCAGAGCTCAGGATGTGGCTTTGACCAAATCTGCACTTCAACTCTGCACCTTGTTAACTTTTCATGTTGATATGTCTAAGTACCTGTTGCTCCTCCTGTGTCTATTTCTGTTGACTCATGTTTTGCATGTGCTCCTGTGTACTTGTAACCTAACCTTCTTTCAGCCTTTTTATATTTAGTCCAGTGTACTTATACTCCTGACTTTGTGTCTTTTTCTTGTCAGTCGACCCTAATACCACCCCTGTCATTATATACTCACACACAACCATATTGAGTTTTTACATGGAACCATCCCACATTTTCTATCTCACACTATCCCCATAAACCTGCCTTGTGTAGAAACTGCCATACAGTTTAATTTAAAATAAACTGAAGTAAACTGAATTAAATAAACTGAACTGAATACACAGATGGTTCATAACTTTGGTAATAGTGATGTGTAATTCAGGGTTTTCTATGACCCACACCCATCTTACCAACATAAATATTCATTAATAAATGGGCATTTATGTGTACTTTGCTGAGAAATATCACAAAATCGCAGCAGCGCTTTGAGAAATTCCCTAACCGAATGACAAAAAGTTCAGGTGTTTTCTGTTCATGGCAAATAAAGTCTCGAAGTCAGTTGAGTAACTCGTAATCCTAAATTATTTATTCATTCATTAGCAGTAGCAAATAGAATCACTGACACAATCGGGCATCAAAGATATCAGCATTTAGGAGCAAAGGAGAGGTGAAGGGAGGGAGAGTGACAGCTGGAGGAGGGTAGAGATGTTCAGGGTGTGGGGTGAAGCTCAGTTAGTGGGGTGGAAAGCTCCTCTCTGGTGCCACTGCATGTCACGAATGCGTCTCACGGACTGAATCTGAGGCAGCTGAGCCCCGAACTCGGCGCACTCCTTATACTCTCCCTTCTCAAACAGGTACTGATAGCCTCTGTAGCCGGGGTACTGGTAGGCCACCCAGCTGTGGGCGAAACAAAAAGACTTTGAAGGCCAGAAAGCAGATACAACTAGAATAAATGAGAAACAAATACCTTTTAAACCTTTTAAAATACTTTCCATTTTAGTGTTACTAATCTTAAGCTTGATTACCCCGTTGCTACTATATATTATTATAAAAAAGAATGGACATTTCTAGACTACGCCAATGATCTACTGTTGCTATGTTGAACAAGCTTTGCAAAACACTGGTAAAAAAAAATGGTATTCATAAGCCTACATCTCTATAAACTTTTCAAAACATAAGCCTACATAGGTGTAGCATAGCATAAGCATAAGCCTACATAGGTGTCAAAGGTCAGTCATTATTTGACTTCATGAACTTTGTTCATTACCTTTATGAATGTTCGTGCAGGTTTATGGCAATGACATTTTGTCAGAGTCACCAGAGACACGTGTTCTAGTTTTAAAGGACCCATCTAATGTGGAAAAGAGTGGATGAAGAGTGTTTGAGCCTGGTTGCAGCCTGTTTACTTGAAATAATTTAATTCTAAATGGATGGGGTTTGTTTGTTTACACAAAATACAAGAAAATTGTAGGACATTAGTCCCTTACAAGCTACTGGATTGTAAAGAAGTTTACAATCCAGCTATCCAAACTGATTTTTTGCACACATAAAATAAATGTAATTTAAAACTCTAGAGATACATATTTTAATGCAATGCTAAGTAAAACTGAGTACTGCAGCTTCTAATCGGTGGTCTAAAGCTTGTCCAACCTAACAGTTACAAGACTGGACATGTCAGTTAAACTGTGCCCCCATGTGGGCAGTGATAAATATGTCGCCTGTGCCAGTGTCATGGGTGGCATCCCACTCACGTGCCACTCTGCACTCGGACTGAAGAAACCTTCTCCTGATAGCCGTGGGCGTGGAAGCTGGGCACGTCATCATCTATGATCTCGATCTTTTTCCCTGCGAAGTTGGGGTTCTCATATAGCACAATCTTGTGCTCCTGGCTGTCCTGAAATATCAGAGTGACAGAGACACATTGCTTTCAGTAAACTGGTCTCCTGTGTCTTTGAACCTGACAAGACCTATAAACCGCAAAATGGAAACAACCACACTGAAAAACACAAAAAATACACAATTATAAAAAGCAGCATAAATAGTTTGTAGCATTTGGATAAAAGTGTCCCGTTTCAGATTGTCCCGGCAACAGTGTATAGCTCCATGGCAAGAGGGGTGGAAGGGTGGGCCTTCTTCCAATTATCACCTTCACTGATTAGCTCTTTTTAGGGCAGAACTGTGTAATAGCTCCACCAGATTGAGTGCAAGGAGCTGTCTCTTTGTCCACAGTAACTCCATCATACCAGAATAAGCAAATGAGATGGTCCGGACCACACCCCCAGAACACTTACTGTTTTTTGGACTATTTCTAAGGACCCATCACAGAAGGTTTAATAGATTTAATATAAAGGGCAGCTGATGTTTCAAATAGTGATTTTTAAAGGTTTTGATAAGCCACTGATGATATTTTACTCTTGTAACAAAAACACCAGATATAAATCTAAAGCACCAAACAAATGAAAATGCTCACGTAATAAAAAGTAATAAAAAGGCTTCATTTTTATCCAGGCAACCATTTGTAGTACCTTACAAAAATAATGAGACCCCCTCTTTATATTTTGCTTTGATCACCATACTGTAAAAATACTATTTTCTCCCTCTTTTATCTTGGGCATATTGATTAGATTAAATGAAAGAAATGGGAAGAAATGTTTACTTGTGACAGGCAATTCAGATTATCTGGAACTGAACTGAAAATGACTATGAAAGACCTTTGAAAGAAGTGTTCCTCAAAATCACATTGAAAATACAAGAAAGTCTGGCTCTGTTGGGAGTAAAGTCTGGTTTTACTATTTGTTATCTTGTGTAGCCCCCTGGTGGCCGAAACCCTCAGCTGCAGTGGAAAAATACGTCCAGTGTTTGAGTTTGGCCTGATTTAATTCTGAGTCGAATTAAAGAGTAAACCCACAAACAGCAAATTCACGGGTTTAGAACAGAACACTTGAGAAAGGAAGGGTGAACAGGTATCTGAAAGTGTGTGTGTGTATATAGGTGTGTGTGTTAGTTACCACTTTGATGGGGCGGAAGGCAAAGATGCAGTCACTGCGGCGGCTGTTGGTCCAGGCGTCCCAGCGAGGATACTCACCCTTCTCAAACACAAACTGTTCCCCCTTACAGCCGGGCTGCTCATACCCCACCCACCTACACACACACACACACACACACACACACACACAGCACAGTTTCAGGGTACCTCAAACATCACACAACCTCTTGACTTCTCACTCTCTTGCTTTCTTTCTGTTTTAGTTGTTGACCTGAAATCACTTTTCCCTTTTTCTGTTTATCTAGCAATAAAGTATATATATATATATATATATAGTGTATATAGTGCATACAGTAGTGCATACAGTAATGTGTCTCTATCCATTCATCACATCTTTCAGCTTTTCTCAGTCTTTTTCCCTCATTCTCTCTCTCATTCTCTCTCTTTTATTGCTCATTCTCACTCTTTTATTGCTCATTCTCTCTCTTTTTTCTGTCTACGTAATTGTTTCACGCTCACTTTCTTTTTTCTCTATCTTCTTTAAAGCTCTTTTGCTCCTTTTTCCCCTTCTTTATTGCTCATCCTTCTCTCTCTACCCTCTCTCTCTCTCTCTCTCTCTCTCTCTCAGACACTCACACACACACACACACACACACACACACACACACACACACACACACACACACACACACACACTCACGGTCCACACAGCACGAGTATCGAGCCCACTTTCTCCACTCCCGCCTCCTGCAGGTTGTTACAGGGCCCTGTCAGCTCATGGCAGCGACCCTGGAAGTTCTCCTGCTCATAGATCACCAGCTGAGGAGGAACCAGTGAGAACAGAGGAGAAGGATGAACAATGGATAGCTATAATAATAACAACAACAACAATGATTATTATAATAATGATAATAATAATGATTATAATAAGGAGAATAAGAATCAGAATAATATTTAATTATTATTAATGCAATTAATATAATTATAATCATAATCATTATAATAATAGTAGTAGTATAGCATTAAACTATAAATACTAAAATCTGAGAGTGTAATATAAAAAAATAAATGAAAATATGTAAATGAAAACTACAAAACATTACAGATGAAACAATAAAACACAAAGAATACATGAACACAGAAGTCACTGAGAAAAATATAAAGTCTCTACATACACACACATATGTATATCTACATACACACACATATACATTACATATATAGACAGACAGACAACACATAACAGTATTTCTCTTATTCACTAATCTTGTATTTCCTTTGTGCACCTTGAAAGTACTGGATCCAGGCTGCTGCTGTTTGGTTGCAGGGTTTTGGTGATCAGTTGCCATAGTGAACCAGGATGGGTGTGACGAGCTGTAAGTGTATCATTTCATCATGAGAGAAAGAAGAGAGACGGAAAGAGAGAGGGAGAGAGAGAGAGAGAGAGAGAGAGAGATAGTTATGCTGTGTCTGCACTGCAGATAAAGCTTAAACCCGACTGTCCTTATAAAATGTTTATTTTCCACTTTCACCACAAAAACACCTGGACCTCAGGGTAAGCAATGTTTTACACACACAACTACTGAGGACAGTTTCAGCACACACTTAACACAACAGATACCAAGCCTGTGCTAAAGTTGTAAAAGCCATATAGAATAGAGAAACAGGCGTTAGAGTCTTACCAGCTCCGCGGTGCCAGTCTGTGCAGTGTGGCATGGGGGGCTGAATATATACACGCGGACTAGGGGTGGAAACTATGCCAAAACCGCTCTTGGTTCAGAACCCGCTCAGAATCAGGTCCTAATAGGCTGGCTGGGTGTCACCATGGGGGGGCCGAGGCCAACCCCCCCCCCCCACTCCACCCCCACCAAACTTTACCCCAGACCACCAGTCCAACCAGAGCCCTCCCCTTTTTGATGCTCCGCAAAGTTATTTCATTAGTTGTCAATTTCGCCCAGCCGCTCTTTGTTCACTACTGCATGATTCAGCACAACCTGTGCCAAGAGTTACAGACCCACAATGAGGCCGGGGGTTGGAAAAACGAGTGGGGAGACCTGGGACAGAGAGAGAGAGAGAAAGAAAGAGAGAGAAACAGAGAGATACAGAGAGAGAGCGAAAGAAAGAGAGACAGAGAAAGAGAGAGACAGAGAGAGAAAGAGAAAGAGGGAGAAAGAGGGAGAGAGAGAGAGAGAGACAGACAGACAGACAGACAGAAAGAGAGAGACAGAGAGAAACAGTTTGTTTAACAACCAGACCTTTTATCTTCTTTTAGGCTTCTTTTTTCTTCTATTAAAGTTGCTGTTACTGCAAGGTGCTCAACGTTATGGGATGAGTGAGAGAGAGAGAGAAGGAGTCTTTGAACTACAAACATCCACTGTGTGCATGTGTATATTTAAATTTATACAAGCCTATATTTATCTATGTGTGACACTTGTATAGTGTACTTTTATATCAGAATCTTACATTACATCGCTTTTTATTCGATTGGTTATTTTAATTTGCAGCTTCTACATTCTTCTTTTGTACTGTATACTTTGTTGCTGTAAAAGTGCAAATTTCCCACCTGTGGGACTAATAAAGGGTTTTCTTTTCTTGTCTTATATTTAAATTAAAAGCTTCAGAACTCAAAACTTAAAACCAAAAAGACATATGAACAAGTGCCCAAATGGTAGTTCCAAAAACCGACCGTAATAAAAAGATGTACATTTTGTAATTTACCACTATTTTAAGCATTTCTGTAATTCTGAATATATCCAGCAGTCAGCTATTCATGCAACATATGTTGCCATAGAAGCTGCAGTTGTCTCTCATCAAATATGTCCACTTAAAAAGGTGTGATGTTAAGAAATCTGAATTATTCATTTGAATTTTGTCAGGTTCAAATGCAAAAAGTCGGGTCAGATTTTTGGAGACTGAGACTGCTAAAGTCATTTTATGTCCTGAGATACAAATGCACTTGTGGCACCTTGAAAGTCCAGATCAAGGCCCTTTCACTCACAGTCTGGCTGTTATGCTGCCACCCTGTGGTTCCGTTTTCCCTTAGAGGAGTATATGCAGGGCCGGTGTCAGAGCAGATCTACCGGCATCTACTGGCATCTAACTGACTATGGCGAGGGCCGCTATCGATCATGAACTATATCTATATGAGAGACACTAGAGGGTGTAGGGGGGCGTGGTGACTCGCCGGGGGGGCAATGCCTTCGAATACCCGCCCTTGACGCCAGCACTGGGTATATGTCTGCAGCTCTCTCACCCCAGTGTGTTTATCACTATATTCCGGCTTTGCAGTAGAATCACAGAAGGCTGCAAGATTGTAGATCAGCCTCTAGCCAGCCACTAAATGTTACTTGTTGTGCTGTGAGTGTCCTAACCAACCACAGGCATTCTTCACAAGTTTCTGAGGACATTTAGATGAAAATGCATTCCAGGGGCAAATGATCTTTCAGAGGGTCAGTTGTTCCCTTAGGAGTCACTAGGGTGCTATCCTCAGGGAGACATCTTTGGTTGGAGAAAATTAATGCACCAAGAGCATTAGTATTATCTTGTGCAATATCGCTACATACATCATTTTTATGTGGAATAGCAGACTCAGTACAGAGAACAACCACAAACCACTTTTTGTGTTAATGGTAAACTGTGTCAGCAGTAATTATAATTTTTACCTTTAGTATTTATACCCACATCTCTTACTGACCACTTTCTTTTCAGAGTACTGTCTGGATAGTTTTATTTTGAGTATATGATATATTTTATATTGTTCGTGAATGGGTGTCTCTCCAAGCAATTGATTTGGTTATTGTTTAGACAGCTATTAAATGTTGCAATCAGCAGTTTCCAAAGGAATGGCCTGAACAGTCTGATTACTGAAATATTATTTCAGTTCATTTAGTATTCAGAAGCTTGGTAACAAAATCGGTAGTATAAACAACACAGTTCAAGAATGATAGCCTTTAAAAAGGACAATGATAGGCACTATGCGGTAAAATGTTAAATAAATTCATATTCATTCATATTTGGTTTAGCACAGGTGTCCATGGCACCTTGGCTCAAACTTGACTTTTTTGACATGTCCCCTTAAGAAGCTTAACATGAGATAATGACAAATCATAAAATCATTTAACATCTCTGAGCAGCGTTTATGATACATTATTGGCCCTACAGAACATATTCAGAAAGAGTATTTGAGTATTTCAGAGATTAGTGTATAAAATGCTGTTTGGGCCAGCTCTTAACGTACTGTACAGTTTCAAAAGTGAATGGGATATGGAGTCGACTTACCAGAGAAGAACTCTATACACTACTACTACTGGAGTTTTCTAGGACCTTCCAGGTTTTCACTGTGTTTTTGCTCTACAGGAAAAGAAAAAATGTTTTCACTTTATTGTGCTTTAATATAGTTAATGAAGTTATACAGAGTAATTTCTACCAGTAAATTTATCAGATGGAAAAACGACATCCAAAACAAAAAAAAATAAAATATTGGAAAACAAAAGAAGCTCCAATGTTTTAATAAGACAGTGATGTTGAGTTCCTCCCCCTGTGGAGCTGATGAGGACTTCCAAACTGGTTTCCATTACTGACCTGACAGCTTTCCAGCTTTCTTGTGGGTTTCAGCAGAAGAAGGCCGTCGGTTGGTGCAAGGGGGTTGGGGGGGTATTTTTTGTTTATTTTGCAAGCCCACAGATGGTGTTAGGATTTAAGGAGCCTGGGGCAGATCGACAGAAGCAGGAGTAGTCGGAGGAGGAGGAGGAGGAGGAGGAGGAGGAGGAGGAGGAGGGCGGGGGTGGGAATCTGAGCAGGACATGCAGAGCTGTAGCTTTTCTGCTCTGACTGAGCAGAAGTCTAGGAGACATGACATGTTTTGAAGGGCACTGTTCTGCTTTTGTCCCCTCACTTTCTTCTTTTTAGTGTTTTTTACTATTTTTAAGCAATATGGGATTTCCTTGGGTTCTTCCAGTGCCACTTTAAAAGTGGTGGAAACCAACGTTCCAGGACACTTTTTTATTTCATGCTGAAAATTTTTGCTCGGAAGGTTCCTCTGGGATAGTGAACCTTGGAATGCAGTAGTAGGTGTCTATAAATTTAGGTTCAAAGGCACTTTTGTATGTGGAGTTTGTTTGATAGTGTTTTAGCCTTTCACTGTTCCTCTCTGAAGAACGTTGAGGTCTTGTAACCAACATGGAAACCACCAGAAGTTCGTAATCGAGCAGAAAGTTGAAGGTATTAGGTGCATTATGTCGTGGTGGGAGATGATCTTGCCTGTCCTGCTGTTGAGTTTGGGACTCAGCCAGAGTTTTCCACAATACACTTATGATGACATGGACGAGGAGCTGGCCATGACCTTCGACTATTACAAGGATGCGATGGACGAAATGGATTACAGGAATGGGAGTGCATGTGAGGAGTGCATGCCTGAGCTTTGTCCTGGGACACAAGGCTGCCGAGCAGGACTGGTGCGAGATGCTTGTGGCTGCTGCTTTGAATGCGGGAACCTGGAGGGTCAGTCATGCGACCTGGGTGACAGGAACGTCCACTATGGAGTGTGCGGGGAAGACATGGAATGCAAGCTGGAACCCCAGCAAACCGGAGACAGAGATGAAGGTGTCCACGATGCCCAGTGTATTTGCATTTTCCAGGAACCACTGTGTGGATCCGATGGCAGGACCTACATGAACCTCTGCAAGTTCAAAGAAGCAGCATTTTTTAGTCCCGGACTCAACATGAGCGAAGGTCCCTGCAGGACAGGTAGGAGAAGGAAGCGATTTAAATTTTCTTTCTTTTTTTTTAAGTTTTGTAATTTTTTTAATTTGTTGATTTTTATTTAAAAATATATATGAATTAATTTTTTGGCTTTAAAATGTATCCCTCACAGAACTGCTGTTGAGCAGTTCTTCAAAAGCCTTAGACTTAGGTTCAGGATTAGCACCAAGGTTACGTTTAGGACCAGATCCATTATTAAAAGTTACACTGAATTCAATATATGTATATTTTTCAGTGTATTGTTTTGAAACACTGGCACTGTTTTCAAACCACATCAAAACTCTTTTATGTCACAAAAGTGAGGGGGATTTTGCATGATATAGGAAATACAAGAAGGTGGTTACACATGGTTGGGTTCTATTAATTGTAAATTAATACATGATAATATGGGTTTAAATCACCCATAAGAACTCAAAGAGGTTGCAGGGGAGCGTTAACGTGAGCTAATCTGTTCTCCATCTCCTTTCATATTTTATCTGTCTCATACATTATTCCTAACCTAACCCCTCCCCGGTTTCTGGCATTTAGTAGACGCTTTTATCCAAAGCGACTTGTATTCCCTAACTGCAGGGGACAGTCTCCCTGGAGCAACTTGGGGTTAAGTGTCTTGCTCAGGGTGACCCAGTGGTGGTGGTGCTGGAGGTAGGATTTGAACCTGTGACCTCTTGGTCCGGAGGATACTTGGACCTCAAGTAGCCTACCCACTGAGCTACCGCCACCCCACATCTCCCCCACCACATCCTGCATCTAACATCTTGTATGTTTTCCACACGTTAAGTGGTCCACCAGATATTTGTTCTGGCAGACGTTTAGCAGTGCTGCTGTATCTCCAGGATCTTTCCTCTGCATACCAGCCTTCTGTGTAACCGAGCCCACTACACTCTTCAGAGCAGCTCAATGGTTCTTCAGGCTTTTATTGGGCTTTTTACTTTTGAGTCTTGGATCCTATCCCTGTTTTTTCTTCAGAGTCTTTTAGTCTTGGACCCAGTCAATGTTTTTTTTCTCAGGTTCTCCTTAGTTTTAGTTTGTTCACAGTGGTTCTTCTTCCTGCTTGTACGGAAATTTTGCTTTTTAGGCTTGGTTCTTCTCAATGGTTCTTCTTCAGGATTTTGTGAAGATTTTTTGAGTCTAGGTTCTTTTAAGTTGCTTTTCTTCAGGCTTTTAGAGAGTCTTTTAGAGTTTTGGTTCTTTACAGTGTTTCTTGGCGGCTGTTTTTTTCCTTAGAGTCATGCTTTTTGAGGGCCTTTTTCTTTTCACTTAGTTCTTTGTAGTGGTTTTTCAGGGTCTTAGGGAGATTCTCCTTTATAGCCCTGGTTTCTATCAGCAGCTCAGAGATTCTTAGTTTTTGAGTCTCAGTGTTCTTCTTCAAGCTTTTAGCAGGGTTTTCCATTTTAGTCTGAGTTCTGGATTAAAGTGTCAAATGATCTGAGGAAAATCAGTATAAGAATTGCTTTCTTTGTTTGTTTGTTATTTTCTTATGTGCTTTTTGTTTTCAGAGGCCTATGTGTTGTCTTCCAAATGTTCTCCTCCACAAACCTTTAACTGTCTGTACTTGGGAATTTGGAAGTTTCTGGGACCTGTAATTTTCCCACTGGCTTTCAGGAGGAGATTTATGGCCTCCAAACAGCTGCAGGAGCCAGACGGACATGAATGGCTTTTGCTGCCTCACTGAGAGGAAGTGGTTTCTGAACATCTCCTGTATTTATTTTTTTTTCTTTTCATGTTAAGTTCCTGTCATAAAAGTTCCACCACGTAACCTGGTGAACGTGACGGGCAGCAGTGTGGTGTTTCTGTGTGAGGTGTTTGGCTTCCCCATGGCTCTGGTGGAGTGGAGGAAGGAGGGGAATGAGAACATCTTACCTGGAGATGATCCTCATATATCTGTCCAGGTAAATATTCTATTAAATATGTAATCACTAATTTATGGTTATGATAATAATCATAATAATATAGCATGTAATACACTGATTGTCTATCTACCTATCTATCTATCTACTAATTTGTCTACCCAAATCAACCACCCACCCCCCCCCAAAAACACCCCCCCACCCCCCCCCCCCTCCCCCCCCCCCCCCCTCCCCCCCC